>PYAF01005890.1:89299-129251 GCA_007407185.1 Glycine tomentella
AAATGTTTAGCATTTAATAAGTAATATTTTTTAAAAAAATATTTACTATTTTTACACATAAAATTAAAATTTTTTATTTTAAATGATAATAATCTTAATTATTATCATAAAAACAACAAAGAGATAATTAGTTTTATACAATTTTATTTTAGTTATCATCTTAATTATTATAGTACTAATAACAAATATAACTAATTTTACACTAAATAACCTTAATAGTTACTATAATAAGAGAAAAAGGGTTATGCATTGACAACATAAAAAGTTTTACATAGTCATCAAATCACAACCTATTATATATGGTAAATTTGTTGACTTTTAAAATAGCTATTTTAAAATAATATATTAAAATGGTAATTTATAATTAAATGATCTAAAAATTATTTTACATTGTGATTATATAGACATTAAACTCTTATAATTATTATAATAATAATATAAATAATTAATTTTACATAATTTTATATTAACTAACTTAAAAGTATAAGTTATGTTCATGAGAAATGCCAAAGGAGGAGGGGGAGTGCATGCCCATTCTCTGTCAGTCTATGTCCTTATTAGGGTGGCAAAATGGGTGGTAAGATCCAATCCAACAAATCAAGCGAGAAAAATGGGTTGGATTGAGATAATCTATAGGCCTTTTCTTGCTACACTATACACTTTTCAACATACACTATATATTTAATTTTAATGACCAAAATACCCTTTCTGCACACTATTAAGCCATGGATGTTGTTGCTATTCAACATTTGATTGGATAGTACATTGCGCATTCGTTGGTTATAGAGGCAGTGCTTTTGCTGCGTCGGAGCGTTGCTGGTGGGGGTTGTTGGTGGCTGGCGGTGGTTGTTGGCAGTCGATGGTGGTCGTAAAAGGTAAGGTTTGAATTTGCTGAGATTTACAGGTCGTACGAAACATACGGATTACGTAATTCGTATACTTCATACGAATTAGGTAATTCATATGTTTTGTTTTGCTTTAAAAAATTTGGAAAATTAATTTTAAAAAAATATTATAATAGATTATTAAAAAGTAAATTGTTGATCTCTGGATAAATTGGATAATTAGGTATGTTATGGTTGACTGTAATCTGTAATACTTTATGAATTCATTGTTGATAAATATTATGAGCTTGTGTAATTATTGGTTGTCGATGTAAGAATTATTTTTTGTTTTGTGAAGATGAACTACGAAGACTGGATGTATGAGAGTGTTATGTCTGATGATAATATTACGAATGAAGACATTGAAGAAGAAAATGAAATCCCAGAAAATGATAGTTTTTTAGTTGATTGTTATGCAGCTTTCAGTACAACTCAGGTATGGATATGAAAATGAGATTAGTTTAAGTTGTTAAAAGAATCAATTTAGTTGATTAAAAATGAATTCTCCGTTTTGGTAGGTCTTTGATTCCCGTGAGGACGTATTGAAATGGGCTCGCACAGTTGCATATGAGAGAATTCTTTTGTAGCTGTGATAATTAGGAATGGCATGGCTAATGGCAAGCTGGGAACAATGTCGTATGTTTTGATTGGTTGTGAAAGGAACAGAAAGTATAGATCATGGAGAAAAGGTTTGGTACCGTCAAATACTAGCACGAGGAAGTGTGAATGTCCTTTTAAGCTAAGAGCCAAACCAGTCCCAGGAGGTCAAGGGTGGATTGTAAAAGTAATATGTGACAATCACAATCATGCTTTGGCTACCTCATTGTATGGTCACCCTTATGCTGGTCGACTAACTAAGGAGGAGAAGATCATTGTTGCTGATATGACAAAGTCCATGGTGAAACCAAAAAATATTCTGTTAACTTTGAAAGATCATAATGCCAATAGTTATACAAGATTAAAGCAACTTTACAATGCAAGATATGCATACCGGACGCGTATTAGAGGCAATAATACGAAAATGCAACAATTGATGAAGCTTCTTCAACGCGACTTGTATATTCATTGGCATAGATTGAAGGAAGATAATGTTGTACGTGACCTATTTTGGGCACATCCGGATGCAGTCAAATTGTGCAATGCATATCATATAGTGTTATGCATAGACAGTACATACAAAACAAACAGGTACAGGCTTCCTTTAGTTGACATTGTTGGTGTAACACCCACTGACATGACATTTTCTACCGCATTTTCCTATTTAGAGGCGGAGCATGTTAACAGCCTTGTGTGGGCCCTTGAACGGTTCAGAGGGATATTTCTGAAAAGTGAACTTTTTCCAGCTGTCATTGTTACTGATAGAGATTCAACATTAATGAATGTCGTCAAAATAGTATTCACTGAGGCAAAGAATTTATTGTGCCGGTTTCACATTGAGAAGAATGTTAACGCAAAATGTAAAAATTTAATTAAACAAAAGAATGCTTGGGACCACGTCATGGAAGCATGGGGGAGTTTGATTGATTGTGATACTGAGAAGCAATATACTGATTGCCTTACCAAGTTTGAGATTGCTTGTTCACCATGACCGACGTTTGTTGATTATGTGAAAGACACATGGTTGCATCCTCACAAAGAAAGATTTGTAAAAGCATGGACAAATAAAGTGATGCATTTAGGGAACACCACCACGAATAGGTAGCCCAAGTTTTTTTATTTCTTTACTTTGTAGTGTAATTGAATTGGAAAATTTACTAGTATACATATTTGTTTGTTAAATGTAGGGTTGAGTCTGCTCATTGGACTCTAAAGAGGCTGCTTCAGAATAGCCTTGGAGATTTATGTAGTGTCTGGGACGCGATGAATAACATGATGGCATTACAACATGCTGACATTAAGGCATCATTGGAAAGAAGCACTCATGTGGTGGGTTATGTTTTGAAAGTAACATTGTACAAGAGATTGCTAGGCATGGTGTCCAGGTACGCATTAAACCAGATTGCAGCTGAGTATGAGCGAGTTCATTATGCGGGCAAAAACCCGTGTCTTTGTGGATGTGTGATGCGAAATACTCATGATCTCCCTTGTGCATGTGAGCTGGCTAAGGTTGTTCTTGGCAGCATACCGCTTTCAAGTGTTCATTTATTTTGGCGTAGATTAAATTTCTCAGATCAAGGTGTAGATGGTGGGGATATTAACATTGTTGATGAGATGGAGGCTATATTGAAGAGGTTTGAGAAGCTTGACATGTGCGGTAAAGTCACACTTAAGACTAAACTTAAAGAACTTGCATTTCCTGATTCAACTTCCATGCATCCCCACTTGAAAAAGGTCAAAACAAAAGGTGCTCTAAAAAATAAGCAAACAAAACACGAAAGATCCACCAAACGAGATCCATCATACTTTGAGTATGTGGATGAATTACATTCGGTGCAAAATAGTTGTTCCACACAAAAGGTCAGGTTCGTCGAATGAACAGACTTATAAGAAAAGGGACATTCCGATGATCCATCAATTTCATTCTTTTATGCACAGATTCATTGTGGACATCACTGATGTTAAGGCTGACGGGAATTGTGGATATCGTGTGATTGCTTCCGCATTAGGTTATGGTGAGGATTGTTAGGCTTTGGTACGTAATCAGTTGCTTAAAGAACTTGCGGAATGGTCTGATCAATATATAGCCTTGTTTGGCGGCATTCAGAGGTTTGAGCAGTTAAAGCGTTCACTTTTTGTTGACGGTCTTTCAAAGGTAGATACAAATCATCTGTCTTTCATGACATGTTGTTACCTTTAATTGTTGTAATGTTCAAAATATGTAATTAATAGTTAAGTTGTTTTTGTAGGTTACTATGGATAAGTGGATGGATATTACCGACATGGGACATGTCATTGCATCCAGTATAATGTCGTTCTTGTTTCCCTTTCTTTACAACAAAGTATGACATTTTTCCCGCTTAGAAGCCAACCACTTCAAGATCCATCTGTGCATCACGTTATATGTATTGGCCATGTCTTTGGTAATCATTTTGTTAAGGTATAACTTTAGCGGTCTATCAAATTATCTTTTTGTTGGACATTTTGTGTGGATGGATATTTCTAACTTTTGTGTTAAAATAGGTCGAGCTTACAAATGACTGTCCCCTGCCATCTACATCTTTCTTGTGGTCTAGTCACTGTTCGAATGGAGCAATTCACTGGCCAACTCCTTATGTTAATCACATGAGATTGTACAATGAATACTTTAATTGTACAACTGACCATGTAGACTTAACATGAATGTTATAAAATGTAAATCTTTGTGTTGCCCTTGGCAATTTGTGAACATTATTATAATTTTCCAATGAAAGTCTTGAACATGGGTAACATACTCATAAGATATAAAAAATAAAGACAAATCATCTTTGTACTCCGCAATAATTGCAAAAACAGGTTAATATGAATGACATATAACGTGAAACAATTACATAGTTCAGTTTAGGATTAATATCATAAGTAGGATAAAAAAGTCAGGATGAAACTGATGAATTACATTGCTATACATAATCAAAGTCTAAGTACAACAGAAATCAATGTGTCCCATCAAGCCGTCTCCTCTGTGGACCCTTACGCCGACTGGAGCGCATATATACATTTCCATCCTGAGTAACACTCCATGCTAACTCTAGCAGGCATTGTATCTTAGTGTACCCATCTGTACCAGGAGTAACCATCCGCATGTCCAGCATGTGTTGTAATCCATGAGCTATCCTGTTGCACATACCCTGAAACAATAACATAAATGATAAGTGTCAATATTTTGAAATATATGTAACAGAGATGTTATTAGGAATGTTTACAGCCTCATGCTGGGGCATCTGAGTCACATCAGCATCTGGGTCAGCTGGACCTGCCTCACCTGCACTTCTGTCTAGATGAACAGGGGGGATCATGTATCATAGTGGTCAGATGCGTCGGATGTCGACTAGGCTCACTAGCCTCTTGCGGACAAGCAAATGGATGGGATACACGATAAAACCATTCTATATAGCCACGATCGCACTGATTGGGATAACTGACCAAGTCTCCACTGGGTACAAGATGCTCCGCGAAGTGGGTCCATAGGTCGTCAACCTCCTTTGTCGAAGGAGTGTTAGAGTGGAGCAACTCAGGGATTTGCTGAACAAAGCCAAATTGCCTCATGACCCTCTTCGGCATATATCTGATGATGTGTGGTCCCCATCTTAGGTGCCCTGAAAATAAGGAAATCATGTCGAACTCCCTATGGCAACGATGGTCCACGTATGGCATCCAACAAACGTCGTCCATGGTCAACCTATCTAACCGGCGTCGATAGGTTGCAATGGGTAAAGCCTTAGAAGCTTTCCACCGACAAGCACGGGGCAACCTCTCATCGTACTTAGGATTAACACTGACACTTCCAATTGTCGAAAAGTGTTCATAGATCCAGCACTGCGGTATGAAATAAAAAAATAATGAATATGACAATAATGATGTCATCACATATCAAAGGTTACTGAAATAGTCAACAACATCACTAAACTTAGATAATGTATTGTAATTACTTGTAGCAATGATATATATCCAGCAAGGTGCTTCCCGTGATGCTGACAAGCGTAGTTTAAGTTCTCATGCATGTGGACCAAAGCAGCTACACCCCAGCAATACCCTGCGGATTAGTCTACATCACGAAAAGCGTTCAAGAACACCACACTAATGTGTGTGGCACTCTTGTTTGTGAATAGTGTGCAACCAACAAGGTGGAACAAATATGCTCTGGCCGCTACAACCCACTGCCTGGCATGACACTTCTCAGCATACAAGTCTCGAAGCCACGACAGTCAAACATATGCCCATGGCATTGTTCGATCTCAGCATGCGCGTCGGCCACTGTCACTTCAAGCAACTCCACCAATAATGCGATGGCCTCCCCCACATCAAGTGCATCATACGTCTGGAAAGCTCCCATCACTAGCAAGTGGAACAAGGAAGAACCATCATCTAGTGTCAGGGTGACTTCTCCGATGGGCAAGTGAAAGCTACTGGTCTCTGGGTGCTACCTCTCCACAAAAGCGGATAGCAATCCTCTGTCTCCAGTCTCGACCGAGGATGAAATCAATGGGCTTAACCCAGTACAAGCGACCGGTCCTTCAATCTCAGGTGCGGGGGGGGTCCAAATTTGGCAACCTTGCATCCGTGAGAAGCCAATTTTAACTCAGGACGATCCTGCAAAAAATTAGTTGTTAAAGGACTTCACATTTTCTGCAATAATTGCTTGTAAGAGATATACTTTGCCGTCAAATTACCTCTCCGGTCCACACTCTAAGGGCAACGTGGTCACCATAGCCTTTCAAAATCGAAGGGTCTTCCGGACCACCTGGAAATCCTTCAGACTGACTACCTATGTCATCTGCGACATCTGTAGTGTCAGGCTGAACCTGCACGTCCTCAAGAACTGCTTCCTCAACAATAGGAGCAGCTGCTTGTCTTCTTTGAGCAGAGGCGGTAGGCCTACGGTGTTCAACACCATCTTGAGATTCAGCAGGTCTCTCTAGATATGTACGCAAGTTTAATGTCTTCACCATTTCCTGTACCAATAATAATCCAACATCTTATTCAGTTCATGAATTTTTCACACATACTCATCAAAATAAAAGAACAAATGAAACCAAACATCAAACTTGAAACAATAGCCAAATTCTGCAAGAACAATGAATAACACATGTATAGCCAACACACAGGTATCTTGCAAGAACAATGAATAACACAAAACAAAAATAACGAATCCATGTGTAAAATAAGAAATGGTAGTTTGTTGGATATATTCCCAAGTCAGCAAATACAATTTTGCAGTGGAAAGCAGCAAAAGCGAAAAACAAATAGCAAGACATGGTTGCACTACATGAATAAATGAAAGGCGCAGAAGCTGTAGCATATCTAGTGGGCTAATGTTGTTAGAGCCTACGCAATTCAAGCTTCGAAAAAGACCTAACAACAACATAGCCCAACGGTTTTCTCAGAGGTTATGGACTGTGGTGCAGTATAGTAGTAGCAATAACACAAAAATCAAAGTATAGCAGTAGTAAGGGCACACATATATCAATCCATTAAATAAAGAATATCAGTCCATTAAATAAATTTGTATCTTCATATATTAATCTTTCAATTTCGACTAAAATATGTCTGAAAAAAATTGAAAGTAATCATGCCTCTCATACATGCGATGGGAGGCGGGGGGTTGGTGGTGTTTGGGGTTGATCTGAAGGTTGAAAAATGGAAACTGTAATAACATGTGCTTCAACAGCTACCTACCTAGCTATAGGCTGAAGCTATTCTATTTATATATTGTGTGCACTTGGTGTGCCTCTTACATTAGTTATATATGTTCTTTAAATGGATTTATTGGGTAAGCTCGCCACCACTGAATAAAGTTCCTTTTTCCAGCAATCTGGTTCATTTGAATGTGTCCCCATTCCCTTACATATGGTCCCACACTATATTTCTATGGTCTCCCTTTATCCCTTGATAGTGACAGATTTTTTGGATCATTAGTAAGTATTGAACATAATTTGCAAGTGCACACAATAAGTATTCAACTATAAACATAATAAGTATTCAACAAACTACCATTTCTCAAATTAAACATAATAATATATGAAAAAACTCAACCAATTTAGGCAATTTATCAAACAATTTTAACAAAACCAACTTATGAATTAGGCAATCTGTATGAAGCTTACGAATTAGCCAATCTGTATGCTTCATACAAATTGCCAAATCCGTAACGACCCACACCCCTCTTACGGAATGCCCAATCCGTATCATACCCACAGATTCCTCAACCCTGTCAGACCAAAGGTCGCTCATTGGTCACCGACGGCACAAACCAAGGACGTCTCCAACCACCTGCAACTCCAATGACCGCCACGCACCGTAGCAATGCCACCACCGTCACACCACCACAGAGAAGAAGAAAGCGCAAAAATAAAGGTGCTGTAGCAGAGAGGAAGACGAAGCAGAGGAAGAAAAGTGAAGGTGAAAGCGCGCACCAAGTTTTGAACAGTTTCAAAATATAAAAAACCTAAGTTAGGGGTATTTCCAGATATACACTGTTACAATATAGTGTATGTTGAAAAGTGTATAGTGTTGGAAGAAAAAGCCTAATCTATATTTTATATGAGCCTCATTTTTTTAAGTCTAGTTAAGCTTGATGACCCATTGGACTGAGCCATATTGGTCCATTTTAATCTATTTCTTGTCTAAATTTATACAAATTTAAAAGGAAAAAAGAATGAGAAAATATTGGATCAAAATAAATTTGACTATATTCAAATCTATGTTTATTGAGTTTAGTCGAGAAATCCAAACAAACTTAATTCTATTTGAGTTAACATTTTTTCATTATAATTTGGTTCAACCCAAAGAATCAATGTCATACCTATCTATTTTAACAACTTTAGTGTCTAGTAATATATTAAAATTTAAATATGGCATAGATGATAATGATTATAAAGTTTGATGTGTACAAGACAAAACTATAAAAAAATTGAATATAACTGTGAACGCATTTTGTAATTAAGGATGGCCAAAGGGTTGGATGCAATAGAATGATCAAAATGCTTTGAGCGAAGAAATTTTCTTTCTACTTTGTGATATGAAAATCTTTGTGCTTGTATAGTAAATAAATTATAAAAGTTAAAAAACTTAATATAATAGCATGTAATTGAACAATAAAGTAAAATCTTTATACTATCTACGCTGACTATGCATGCATATATTAATTATTTTTGAAAGAATCTATGCATGTATTATAAAATGAACATTGAAATCAAAATTGTTTTTAGTATTCTAAAAAACTAGATAATGAATTAATATTTAAAATACATATTTGAAACTACAACAAAAGTACATCGACAATATTTCTTAATTATAATATTTTTCTTTTAAATTTTTAACAAGCTTCTTCATTAAATTTTTTGCTAAAATGTAGTAAATCAAAAGCGACAGATGAAGTAGTAATTAATATGACATCATGTGTAATTAACTTCTCTAATTAATCTCCAACCAAGACTGAAGCATCATCGTACAAAAAATATTTAACCCACCGCCATTGCTCATTATTTAATTCAAGCGTCAACTAACCAAGAAGGAAAAACAAAAACAAAAACAAAAACAACCAGGCAATTTTTTTTTTTTTTTTTTATATGCTTAACGGTTAATCCAATCAGATGAGAACTGAGAGTTGAGAGTCCGTGCATGTTTGAGAGGAGAGGTACTCCAATGCTTGGAATTGAAATTGTTGCTATAAGTTGTAAGGAATAAAAGTAAAATAAAACTGTTTAACAAATTATTTTAACTAGTTTTTAATTTTTTTATAGATTAACAATTAATTTTTTTATTAATTTTTAATATTTTTAAAATATTACTTGAAATAACATTTTTTAAAATATTAATTTATAATTTTATATTTTTATTTTCATTTTTAATATATTTATCAAATTTTTTAAATAAATCATATTTTATTATTTTTATTATTTTATACTTTTAAATATTTCAATAAACATTTATAATTTATTAAACTTATTTTTTAACTACTAACGCTCAGCTTTTAGTTACTAAAGTCCTTATGATTTGATAAAAAAGTATTTTTGTCTCAAAAACAATTTTTTCTTGGATATCCAAACATATTTAGTGTGTATTTGAATGAGTATTAACAAAATTGTTTTTAATTAAAATTAATTTTAAAGTGATATAATTTTTTTTAAAATGTTTTTATTATTAAATAAAATCAGAAATAAATCTTAATATATTTTCTTTAGTAGAAACATAAAAGTTATTCTAAGTTATCTCCACTCAATTGTGTAAAAGGATAAAGCCCAAAGCATCGATCGCGTCGCGAGGGAAACCGTATGGGAACTGTAAGAAAACCGTAGGATAAGAAACCTGAGAGAAACGGATATATCCAAACCCGCCATTTAAAATCCCTCCCTCAGCAACACAAACCCTTGCCGTTTTCGTCTTCCCTCGCTTTCTTTAGTCTCTCTCTCAAACACAACACCAATTCCTTCATTCACAACACAGAGAGAGCGATGGCGAGCGATTCGATGCAGCAGAGCAAAGCCCAAGTGGCGCTAATCCTGGGCCCGGACTCGGCCCACCTGGAATCCCTAATCTCCCAATTGATGTCTTCCTCCAACGAGCAGCGCTCCCAGGCCGAGTCCCTCTTCAACCTCTGCAAGCAAGCCCGCCCTGAGGCCCTCTTATTGGGCCTGGCCCACCTCCTCCACTCCTCCCCGAACCCGGAGACCCGCACCATGTCCGCCATCCTCCTCCGCCGCCACCTCACGCGCCACCACGACTCCTTCCTATGGCCCCTCCTCTCCCCCCCGGCTCGCTCCTCCCTCCACTCCCTCCTCCTCTCCTCCCTCCACAACGAGCCCCTCAAATCCATCACCAAGAAGCTTTGCGACACCGTCTCCGAGCTCGCCGCCGCCACCCTCCCCGACGACGCCGCCGCCTGGCCCGACCTCCTCCCCCTCCTCTTCCAGTGGGTCACCTCCCCCGACCCGAGGCTCCAAGAAATCTCGCTCCTTATTTTCGCCCAATTGGCTCATTACATCGGCCAAACCCTTCTCCCTCAAATCTCTACTCTCCACTCCGTCTTCCTCCGCTCCCTCCACTCCTCGACCCCCTCCGACGTCCGCATCGCCGCCCTCGCTGCCGCCATCAACTTCATCCAATGCCTCACTAATTCCTCCGACAGAGACCGCTTCCAAGACCTCCTCCCTCTCATGATGCAGACCCTCACCGAGGCGCTGAACTCCGGCCAGGAGGCCGTCGCTCAGGAGGCGCTCGAGCTTCTCATCGAGCTCGCTGGCACCGAGCCGCGCTTCCTCCGGCGACAAATTGTCGACGTCGTGGGGTCCATGTTACAGGTCGCAGAAGCAGAGACTTTGGAGGAAGGAACACGGCACTTGGCGATTGAGTTTGTGGTTACTCTCGCCGAGGCAAGGGAGCGTGCTCCCGGTATGATGAGGAAGTTGCCACAGTTTGTGAGGAAGCTTTTTGGTGTGTTGATGAATTTGCTGCTTGATATCGAGGATGATCCTGCGTGGCACGGTGCAGTGGATGAGGATGAGGATGCGGGCGAGACGAGTAACTATGGGTTTGGACAGGAGTGTCTGGATAGGCTTTCTATTTCCCTCGGTGGGAACACCATTGCTGCCCACCTACCTGGCTGCTCCTGAGTGGGAAAAGCACCATGCTGCGCTCATTGCCCTTGCACAAATCGCAGAGGGTTGTTCCAAGGTATCTTTGCTTGCTGTGGTTGTTTTGCTGTTTACTAGGTTCTCGGGACTGTGTTTTTGGTGTTTTCTTGATTTTCTGTTTGATGCTTTGTTTTTTATGCATTGTGCGGATGAATGTTTATAGGTAGCACTGAAAAAAAGATCCCTTAATTTGTGCGTGCGCTTGTCTCTTAAATTGTTGTGAATTGTAATCGTTGATGGTGCTGGTGATGATAACAGGTAATGCTGGCCATTCATAATTTATTTTTTTACACCATTTATTACTTTTGTTGCGACTGTGTTTTTGGTGTTCTCGTCCTTCTATGTTGTGCTGTTGTGTTTAAACCTTTGTGTACGGGTACCAGTATGTGATTCGTGTGGGTATGGTATGCAATACGTTACTTTTTAATTTGTATGTTATTATTAGAAGACTCAGAATACTGTAACTTTGCCTTTGTTACTTTTTTATGCATTGTGTGGATGGATGTTCATGATTAGCTGGGAAAAAAATCCCTTAGTTTCTGTGCGTTTTGTGTTTGTCTCTAACATTGTGATATTTGATGGTGCAGGTTATGATAAAGAATCTGGAGCAGGTATTGTCGATGATTTTAAATTCATTTCGTGATCCTCACCCTCGAGTGCGATGGGCAGCTATAAATGCAATTGGGCAGTTGTCCACAGATTTGGGGCCAGACTTGCAGGTTAAATTTCACCACTTAGTGCTGCCGGCTTTGGCTGGAGCCATGGATGATTTTCAAAATCCAAGAGTACAGGTTTGTATTGTACTTTTTTATATGGATTAGGTACATTGTATCCTGTTGTAATAATTCAGGTCATGCTCTCCATTTTTTTGTTTTTCTAATTATGTGCAAAATTTGTGTTATGTGACATTGCATATTCTCATTCATATTATGCTAAGATGGGCTCTATAAATTAGCTTCACTGTATGCTATTTTGTGTGCTTTCTTTTGTTCTTGATCATGTATGCATTTTGCTGGAGATAATACATTTTAGTCTGATGAAATGGTTGAGTTTGGTTGCGTATGATCAAAGCAATCTCATGCAGTTATCATCTTGTGTTACCTCATGTATTTTAGTGTTCTATAGGTTCTGGTGGTAAATGGAAAACTAGTAATTACTGCTATTACTATGCTCAGTTTTCTCAAGGATTTGTGCAGAGGTTTTTCTCATTCTTATTAGACATTTAGGTTTAAGAAGGTTAAATGGCTGGGGTGAATTTTCTGGGCTATGCATTTTTTAACATCTTGGGTATTCTGTTATTATTATTTTTCATCAATTGAATATGGCTTATATGAGTAGTTTCTTTGAGATATTAGAGTTCTTCTACCTCCAGAATCTGTCTTCATAATTGATGGATCTGCTGTTTAGTGCCATTATTTTTGGACTTCTGTCTGTGTAAATATGAATCTTCATTTTTTTGATCTTTGATAACTCGTTTCATTTACATTCAGAAACTCATTAATCTGCTCCATCATTTTTTACTTGTATATTGCAGGCTCATGCTGCTTCTGCAGTGCTAAATTTCACTGAGAATTGTACCCCAGATATCCTAACACCTTACTTAGATGGGATTGTGAGCAAACTTTTGGTACTCCTGCAGGTATTTGACTGTTGTTTGATATCTAGCTGGCAAGAAAATTGTAGAATATTGGGATGATAATATCTTTCTAGAGATCATATTGTGTTTTCCTTGATTGGACATCTTGGTTTGAAAGAATTAGGTCTTTATGGACTCTCCTTGGCTTCTTTTTTTATTCTCCAAGTGGAACTGCATTTGCCCTATATTTAATTTTTTTAATCTTAATTGGATTTTGGCAAGCCTTAGAGCATGTTTAGGAGATTTTTTTTTGAACGAATAATTGCTTAATATCTTTTCCATAAAATGAGCTAAACCAATTATGCACTTAGGTTTGTAATTTTTTTAATAATCGTATGCGTCCTATAAATTTTGTTCAATCCATTGTTGTGAAGTGCTTTATAATTACTCAATAATAAATACTTTGACATGCATGTTTCCTATTTTATGCATTTCAGATGATTAGTGTTTAAATATATAGTCATGTTTTCTTTTCTTGCCTGTGTTCTAGAATGGAAAGCAAATGGTTCAAGAAGGGGCTTTGACAGCCTTAGCATCTGTTGCAGATTCTTCACAGGTGTTTTATGTAGCCAATATTCTCCATAGTAATGACAATGCTTTAAGTTTTATACTTAATACATGAAATGCCATGTTAACAGGAGCAATTTCAGAAGTATTATGATGCTGTGATGCCATACTTAAAAGCTATTCTGGTGAATGCAAATGATAAATCTAATCGTATGCTTCGAGCCAAAGCAATGGAGTGCATTAGTTTGGTAGGAATGGCTGTTGGAAAGGAGAAGTTCAGGGATGATGCCAAACAGGTGAATTTTAATTTAGTTCAGAGTGTTGTTTCTTGTGTTTCTTTTTAAATTCATATGTATTGCTGGAAGTAGTAATTTTTATATTTTCTTTCCTCTAATCATTGTTTACTTTCAGTGTGCTAATGTATTGTTTTCATTTTTTCCTTTACTAGGTCATGGATGTCTTGATGTCACTGCAACAATCTCAACTGGATGCTGATGATCCAACTGCAAGTTACATGTTACAAGTATGGTCTTTTTACCAGCTTTTTGCATCAACTTGAAAATATATATTTATTTTGTCGTCTAGTTAAAATTCTTACAAATCTCAAATTTTCACTTGGATGCCATGCTTTCAGGCATGGGCGCGGCTTTGCAAGTGTCTTGGGCAAGATTTTCTCCCATATATGAGTTTTGTGATGCCTCCTTTGCTCCAGTCTGCACAAATTAAGCCTGATGTGACCATTACATCAGCGGATTCTGATACTGAATTTGATGAAGATGATGACAGGTGCCCTTTCAGTTATTGTTACCGAATTTGATGTCATTGTCATAGTTGATTGATATCCATGGCATGGCATGGCATGCTTTAGTATGCAATTTTTTCTTCATTTCGTTTCCTTGGGTTGTCCTTCTCTGTATTTGAGCTTCAACATCTGTCTTTATTTTAAAAAATATTTTATTTGTCCATTGAGATAATGTGAGCTACATATTGGTTCTTTTATTTATTTATATTTGTATGACTATCATTGTCAAGACTTCCATGTATTAGATCCTTTAAACTTGTCCATAGACATGCATTTTTAGTTAAATACTTTTGAGGTTTCAAGGAGTTGTTTTCAGCCTAATTTGTAGAACATGTGGTGTGGTCTCTCAACTCTCAGGGCATATTGGGCTTAAATTTCAAGTAAAGAAAAAGAAATTCCATGCATTATATGGCCTCTCATTCTCATATGTGAAGAGAAAAGGGAATAAGCATAGAGAAAAAGGGAGTTGCAATTTTTAGATCTGAAAATGAAGAAGAAATAGATATGGATTATACTGATGGATATTTTGGTTTTGTTTTTAAATACTTTTGTATCTGGCTGTTCTTTTTAGCATTGAAACAATCACACTTGGGGATAAACGGATAGGCATTAAGACTAGTGTGTTGGAGGAGAAGGCCACTGCTTGTAACATGCTATGTTGCTATGCTGATGAGTTGAAGGAAGGATTTTTTCCTTGGATTGACCAGGTTGACTTTGTTTTATATTTTGTTGGCATTTTCCTGTCCAGAATATTTTATAGGCTAACTTTTGGAGTTATCTAGGTTGCTTTCACATTGGTCCCTCTTCTTAAATTTTACTTCCATGAAGAAGTTAGGAAGGCCGCAGTTTCAGGTATTTTCTTGGCTCTGTAAGAACCAAAATCTCGCTTGTAGTTTGTTTATTTCCAGTAGCCCTTTTTGAAATTTTTTTTAAATATCACCTGTCTGCTTTGTTTATAGCCATGCCGGAACTGTTGTCCTCGGCAAAATCAGCTGTAGAGAAGGGACAATCACAAGGTCGTGATGAGACTTACGTAAAACAGCTGTCTGATTATATAATACCAAATTTGGTGGAGGCTTTACACAAGGTTAAAGTCCTGCCTATCTACTATGGTGTCTATTCTGCAGTTTTTTTGGCTTTGTATAATATATCTTTTTGCTGTCTTCCAGGAGCCAGAAGTAGAAATTTGTGCAAGCATGTTGGATGCATTGAATGAATGCATACAGGTTTGTAACATTCATCTATCTGGATAGAAGATTTGTATACTCATCTTTTTATTGGAATTATGTTACAGTTCCGTTATATACATATTTACCTTCTCTCAAATAATTATGTAACTGAAGGAAAAATTGATACCCAAAATGATTTATGGGAGAAAATTCTGTCCATGACATGTGGTCTGGCTCTGTAATGTTGTCTTAGATTATATAGAATAGAATTTGCGTAATTACAAGATGGTGAAATGTAGCATGGATTGAATAATTAGGGAACTTTCTTTCTGACTTTTTGCAATAGGATATTAGTGGCATGGTTACTTATTCTTGCTCATTCTATGCAGTGCCTATTAAGGATAAACATCATAAAATACAGTTTATTGTTTTGCAACACTCATGTAGGAATGGGTAAGGGAGAAAGGAAAGGGAAGAAGAAATTGAGCACATGTGAGAGAGACAGAAAAGGGTAGAACTGGAGAAGAAATAGGGGGGAAGGGGAGAAGTACAGTTGGATGGAGAAACAACTATAAGCAATTTTTCAGTTCTCAAATCAAGTTTAAGTTTCCCAAAACTTGGTATATGGCAATCCTTAGATTTAGGCATAGATTGATAACTAGGCCATCCAGAATTACTAAAAATTGAAAATAATGCTAATTTACTAAAAGCTTAGTCCTCATTATATACCCCATTTTCGGTTTTAGTCCTTACAAAAAATTCTTCAGTTTTAATCCCTGAAAAATAGGAGTTTTTGCTTTTGGTCCTTGTTTGACTTTTGTCCCTGTAGTATTGTCCATGTTGAATTAATCCCTGTAATATGTTCACTATATTGATTTTAGTCCTTAAAATAAGAATATAGTCATCATATTACAAAGACTAATTCAACACACACAAAAATATTATAGGGATTAAAGTTAAATAATGTGGACCAAAAGCAAAATTTCTAATAACCCCAAAATACTAAGAATTTCCTGGTTACTTAGAATAAATTCCTGTTACATTATTCCATACTCACAAGTCACAATTATCCTGAATTCCTGATGACATATTCTTATCCTGATATTTTCAATCACTTGTGGTTTGAGCAAAAAATATGGATAGTGATCCAGAAATGGCATATTCTGTTGATAGTCTCTGAAAATGGAATGAATTTGTACTAGGAAACTGCAATAAAATTATTCTGAGTTTTTTATGTTGCCATATAATTCTGCATGTATATAGAAGATTAGGAAAATAATCTCTGTCCATCTGTGTCAATATTTGTCTCTATCTACATCATGGTAGGACTTGGGTGTGTGCGCTATATTGTGCTGTTCTAAAATCTCTGTGATTTTGTTTATTGTATTTCTTAAGTCATCAATTCTCTTTAAGGTGTTGTTTTAAACTGAAGCTGGCTAGGATTTGCTCTCAGGTCTCTGGATCACATCTAGATGAAAAGCAAGTTCGGAGCATTGTTGACGAGATTAAACACGTCCTTACGGCCAGTTCATCAAGAAAACATGAAAGAGCAGAGAGGGCCAAAGAAGAGGACTTTGATGCTGAAGAAAGAGAACTACTCAAGGAAGAAAATGAGCAAGAAGAGGAGCTTTTCGATCAAGTATGCTCAGTGATCTGTTTTTGTGATCTGAATCACTTCATTAAATACTTTTTTTATGTGCTGTTCTAGCTCTTATTTGAATCAATGTGTTCTAGGTTGGTGATTGCTTGGGAACTTTGATAAAAACATTCAGGGCATCTTTCTTGCCTTTCTTTGATGATCTGTCCTCATACCTAACACCTATGTTTGTAAGTTTCTTTTCATTCCTTTAATAATGTATCTTCCTTTGCTGCTAGAATGTGTCTTGAAGTTTTTTTATGTTCTTGCTTAAAAGTTGTATTCTCTTTCCTCGCATTGCTTTTCCATCTTTTGTTTTTTGTCAAATCTTTTTCCTCTAGGCATTTAATTTGAAGGGAAAACTGTCTTTTCTTTCCTATGAAGGCAGTCAGTTTCCTATTTGTTTTGTATACCCTCTTTTATTGGGAAAGAAAATTAGCCAAAAATTGGAGAATACTGTGTGTACTAGCACTATTATGACACTGTTTCCTCCTGAAATGTTATTGTATGAAATTATGTGTTTTTTTAAATGGAACTTGCTGATATGCTGACTCCCCCCTCCCTGGTCCACAGTAAAATAATTTGGATTGTTGACAGTTGCTAATTTACTACCAATCTGCTTGCTAATATGTATGTGACTACACACACTTTTTAAGTTTTGTACTGATGGCCATAGCTTAGACATATTTGCCATTCTGTTTTCTGATCCAGTTGCCCTTCTACCTTATTGATATTCAATAATCAGGGTAAAGACAAAACCTCAGAGGAAAGGAGAATTGCCATTTGTATATTTGATGATGTTGCTGAGCACGGTCGTGAAGCCACTCTTAAGTAAGATCTCTCTCCTTTTGGGGGTCCCCTTTTCTTTTGTTCTTATTGTTGATTGTCTGCAATTTCATGCATAAAATTATTTTATTCCCTTTTCTCTGAATGATTTTGTTCTAAATGCTTTTTTATGTTGTTGCTACAGATATTATGATTCTTTTCTTCCATTTTTACTAGAAGCTTGCAATGATGAATATCCCGATGTTCGACAGGTTCATTGCCCCTTCTTGGTTTAGTATATTTTAATGTTGCTTATTCAGTTTTGGGACGTAATTGAGGCACTATCTAACAAAACAATTAAATTTCTTTGCAGGCTGCTGTTTATGGTGTTGGTGTTTGTGCTGAATTTGGTGGATCTGTTTTCAAACCCCTTGTTGGAGGTTAGTTGCACAATACCATTTGCTTATTTTGTTGTTATGCCTTGCTATACATATTTTTTGGATAAATGTTTCTATTCTATTGCAGAGGCACTTTCAAGGTTAG
Source organism: Glycine tomentella (assembly GCA_007407185.1). Lineage (NCBI taxonomy): Eukaryota > Viridiplantae > Streptophyta > Magnoliopsida > Fabales > Fabaceae > Glycine > Glycine tomentella. The sequence goes on from PYAF01005890.1 coordinate 107,510, forward strand.
ATGCTGTGATAAGGCATCCAAATGCACTACATGCTGATAACATAATGGCATATGACAATGCTGTTTCAGCTCTTGGAAAAATATGCCAATTCCATCGTGATAGCATAAATGCAGCCCAGGTATTTTACAATTTGGTGCTCCATGTCTCCGCTGTCTTTCAAAATGCTGTTCTTGTTTACTTAATCTTGCTTGTGATCCTAATGTCATTTGAAAAAGTATAGGTTGGTAGTGAAGTGCTTGGGTTAGTATTTGTTAATGCCACTGCATCTCATAATGTTTTTTTTATCATTAGAGTAATGGTTTTGACTTTTATCCAGATGGAGTCCTGATAATCTGGAGGGCTGTCATCTTTCAGCCTTTGCTGAAATTACTTTGGGGCTTCTTTAGGCAGGCTCTGTTTTCTCCAGCGGTGGAAAAACTGCTGCTTGGGATTTGTTGTTTCTGGATACACACACAGAGACAACTATTAATATTTTCGTTAATAATTAAAGACTTTGAATTCTATTTTGCATGGTAGTTGTTGATAGAATAGGAAAGATTATGCTTTCTATATTAAGTTTATTCATTCCCTAAACGGCTAAACCTAGGATTAAGGTATTTAATTTTCTACTGTTATAAATCTATAGATATGATTTGATTAAATATTGAATAATCTGAAATCCTTCTTTCTTTTTTATCAGAAGGATTGAAACGAAACAATTTATGTGTTACTTTTTTCTTACTTGGTAAAAGGTTACAAAAATCTCTTTCTCCAGTAGAAAGATAATGAATGTTCATTTGATCTTGATCTTTTCGGATTGAAAAATTCTTGAGACTTAGAGAAGCATTTGCCCAAGTCATTCACATCAGAAAAACTCTTCTTCAAGTCTAGTAATTGATACTTTTCTGCAGAAGACTTGGACACAATTATGGGATGAATTCTATTCATAATTTGTTATTATCAATTACTTGGTGGGTTCTCTGAAATTCATAGGCTGCAAATCTTGGTTTTAGGTTAAGATGGGTACCGAGTTCTGACACTGATTTTTTAAATCCTTATGGAAATGAAAGTTTAGAGAAAAATCCTCTGCCTGTGTTTTTGATTTCTAACTTCAATCTATTATTGCTTGATATCAGGTTTTTCCTGCCTGGCTAAGTTGCTTGCCTATAAAAGGTGATTTAATTGAAGCTAAGGTTGTGCATGACCTACTTTGTTCAATGGTTGAAAGGTAGGATTATGATCCCGAACATGTTTTGATTGTTTGTTATTTACCTAATCTGCTTCCTCTTGTTCCTATTGCTTATTAACTTCAATATTCGTCATATGTATTGATATACAATTCCATTCAATTTCAGATCTGATAGAGAACTTATAGGTCCCAACAATCAATATCTTTCCAAAATTGTTGCAGTTTTTGCCGAGGTAATTTCAATGCTAATTCTCTTAGTTACTGCTGTTAGATTCTGGATCCACTTTTCCCTTATAAAATGTTTGTTTTGCATTGACTATGGTGTAGATTTTATGTGCGGGAAATGATTTGGCAACTGAACAGACTGTTGGTAGGATGATTAATTTATTGAGGCAGCTTCAACAGACTTTACCACCTTCTACCCTTGCTTCAACCTGGTCATCCTTGCAGCCTCAGCAGCAGCTTGCACTTCAGTCCATCCTATCATCCTAGTTAGAAGATGCGTGTCTATTGTCATGGGGTGTCATAGTTACCTTTTCAGAAGATGCTTTGTCAGGTCAAATTCATTCCTTTAGCATCATTGGAGTGTCTTTTTGAGAAGCAGCTGCATCTGGTTCGTGTTTCATGATTGCTGAATCCATACTTGGTTATGCAAGCCAGGACTTGAGGTATGGCTTTGTCGCAGAGGCAGAGCATGGTTGAGTTGGTTGGATGGGAAACAGTTTTGGTGTGAAATGTGTATAGTGTGTTATAGGCAAAAAAGGAATTCTCAAATGAACAGTGACTCGATCCTGTCTGTGGATGATGGGGACGAGGCGTGACCCTGAGTCATGCACGACTCATGCAAATCGCATATCATTCTTTTGTTTATTTTGAGTTGTAACAGTTTTGATGGGTCATTTATTTTGGATGTTGGAAACAAATTGTCATAGTTTAATTAATTTGTATATCTGCATGCTTCTTTCCCTGCGCTTTTCCTTCCTATCACGTACACAATGTTGGGATAGAGAAAATAGAGACGAGTAGAGGGTAGAAAGATGTAGGTGGCGAAAAAAACAAGTTAACTTTAGGTTTGTTTGGAGACACGGTACGGTGTCTAGGGTGCGCAAGCATAACTCCATTCGCACCATTCAAAAGTATATCTTCACCGTTAAGTTTTATAAATTTTGAATCCATGGCTGTGATTTTTCTCCTTTTTTATTTTTTTCTTCTCTTATGTTTTGTTTATTCTTTATTTACCTTGCACTGTTTTCCTCTCTCTTCCTTAATGGTTCTCTACCCTTTGGTGACGCTGTCTACCTTGCCGATGATGAACCTTCATCCTCCTAGCAACAAGTATAAAAAACAAGTATTGAAAAACCAAAATGCTTCCTCATCTTCTCATGGCCTCTGTGCTTCTACAAAGAAAATGGTGATGCCACCGCCGTGGTGGTGGTGAGGGGTAGGCATGAATTATGAAGTTGAAAAAGAAAAATTCAAGACTATAAAATTTAATCAACCCACTCACAAATGTACATAAATTTTCTAGAAAATAAGTTTTTTTTTTATTGAATTTCAAAAAATAAGGTTATCCAAGTGATTAGACATGACAAATAAACTCGTATTTGTAAGTATTATTTCGTCCTCGTCTTAGACTTTGATAGATAATCTTTGCTTTTGATCGGGTATGGGTAATATTCAACTTTTTAAAATAGGAATGAGTATGTACCTACATACATTCAACACATAATTATTAAAATACTTTTATTTTATTCAACTTTTTTAGTTTGTTCATTTGTTTATAAAATTAATTATATATTTGTTCAATATTTTTTAATTTCTTTTTGCAAAATAATATATTTTTGTAATTATAGGATAGGATAGGTCTTCAGATCATACCTGAGGATGGAGATGGATATTGAAATGGTTTTGAAGAAGCACTGATTGTTTTCATGTCTACCATCAACACAACCACACAAATAGAAAATGCTCTTCCTCTTCCATACACCAAATTTCCTATGCTCTTCCATGCCAAACGTTAACCGTTACCCAACTTTTATTTCCCATAGTCACGGTACAACAAAGAAATGGTGTTTTGGGTTGAAATTTGCAAGAAAAGAGAAATTTTTTTGAGCTACAACTAGATCTATATAAAAAAAAGAAACAAAAAAAATCCAAGCAACACAAAATTGAGACCTAAAGTCTAAAACCCCCAAAACAATTTTTTTTCCGTTATTGCTACTTCCGTCTCCTCTGATACCAGCAAAGCGATGATCTGAAGACCCTTGCTTGAAGACGAAGTCATCCTTGCAGAGCTCCCATTGGCTGTCTTCCATTTCAAAATTTGTTGTAAGCGTGAGTTAATTGTTGTATACTAAGTGGTGTTCCATTGCTGCAATAGATCTAGCGTAGCTACATTCACATACGTCTTAAACCAAAGCGATGCAACCTGTTTCAGAGCAACAACAAAGGTCGATATTGATTATAACCAAGAAGTGAAACAATAATGGTGGTCGGAGAGGAGAAAAAAATCTTAGGTGTCGTTGTTGGAAATCATGGCAGTGGCATCGTGGTGCAGTTGCTTCTGAGAAAAAAAGGGTGAAGGGACAAACTTAGAAAGAAAAAAAAAAAGAAAGAAAGAAAAAAACACACTCATCCATGGTGTGAAAAAAGTTTTGGTGTCACACGCTAGATATCATCTTGTTTGGATTGAAAAAAAAAAAGTTATTTTGAAAGTTATCTTTTTTCATTTGTTTGGTTGGATCAAAAGTGAGAAGAAGAAAAATGTTTTAGTACATAGGCATTTTTATCCTAGCATGAGATAATTCATATGCAACAAAGTGAAATAAGGGAAGGGTAAACTTAGTATATATATATATATATATATATATATATATATATATATATATAAATGTCATATTTATCTCACTTTTCATTTCAGTGAAGAATTCCTGTTCTCCAATATACTTTTACATAATTAAAGTATGAATGTTAATTTCATAAAAATATAGGAAAGTAGATAGTTTGAGTAAGATGGAGAATTCATTAATAAATTTAGTCTGAATTGAATCATTTTTCAAAACTAAACTGAAAATTGATCCTCTCCATCTATAAAAGTTTGTTCTATGTAAATTTGATCCATTTTCAAGATTGAAATCGAAAACTAAATGATCTTTCTTTTTAAAGGAGAAAACTAAAAGATCTAACTCAATAAGAAAAATCGGATGTCAATTATTATATATATGTTAATTTATGATTAGATAGCAGTTTAGCATTTTAGCATTGTCAATGGATCAAATTAAATCTTATATTATATTTGTTGGAATATATATACTCGTATGAATTGACAAAAATGATAAAATTTTGACTCCTATCATATTAGAGGGGTTCTATTATGTCAATTAACATTCATGTATTTGTCTCTCCAATGTCTACATAATTAACTACGTACGCTTAAGTACTATTCATTTCAATTTTCAATCAGAGGAACTAGTAGTAGTTGTAGTAGGTGTCAAATATGGAAGTATATGGGTGGGAAATATTAAAAACAGCCTGAGCATGCATCATTGACTTTAAGTATGTGCTTATATTTCAATTCATTTTTGTCCTTAAAAAAATTTGAAATGACATTAGAGTTAGATTATTTTAAATGAGCTAATAACTTTAAAAGACATCTAAAGGCTACACTTGATAAATAACCAAGGAAACTAAAGGATAATGATGCATAGAAAATTAGAGAAAAGGAGTTGGTTGGGTTTGTTTTTCTATGGGAAAGATTCTCATTCAAAATCCGAAGGTCCCCTTTATCTCATTAGTAGTTGAAGCATCTAACATCAGGCATCTCCTTGCAGACGTTCCTCAATGTTATCCTCTTTATTAACAACTGAAAAATATTGTTCATTGAAAGGAACACAGGGCACTTGGACTCTCCCTTTTTCCTCTCTTTAACAATTCTTCACAAATAATTGTGAAGTTACATTTTTCTAGTACTATTGCAATTTCTTCTTTTATTATATTATGCATGGCAGTTTAAGTTTCTATTAATTATTTGATACTATTTATTTAATTTATCTTTTTTGTCATATCACTTAAACTTGTGGAGCTATTATTCACACCACACTATTCAAATCAGTACCAAAAGTTACCATATTATTCAAATTGACGAAGCTTAATCTCGTTACGTACCTTTTGTTTTATAATAATAATTTTTCAAGCAACGTTAAAGGACACAATTAATGTTAACATGATTAATGTATTATTGTGGTCATTATGATAAATGCTATCATAAACTTGATCTCGGAAAGATTTTCCAAGATAACATTACCATATTGGGTTGCTACTTTTAATATTAGCACACTAAACTTGTGTCTTTTTCCCCATATCTTCATTCTTGTCTAACGTATGATCCATTGTAAAACTTCTATTATACAATATTTAGTTATTATCAAATTTCATTTTGTAATAATTAAAAAAAGGAAAACAGTTCGAGGGTTAACCTAGACTGAATAGTTGTTTTAGGTTAGCTAATGTTAGCTAATTGTCTTTCTCAATCAATTAACAAAGTAGACAAGGACAATGTCACACAAATCAAAAACTTGGAATTGGTTGAAACATGATGAAGAAGAATCTATGAATAAAACATAATAGAGGGGAACAAAATGTCTTTGGTGACGTGAGAAGAGGGGTACAACTTACAACAAACGCAGCACGCACGACATTATAAGATATAATATATGCATGAATCTTTAATATATTATTATTGTTATAGCCACATAGGTGAGGTGACTACCTTAGTGCCAAGCATGGCTTCAATGATCTCTTAGTTTACGGGTGCATCTGAAGGATCATTTTGGAGCCTCCAAGTGGCAGCCATTCATGCCTTCACTACCATACTTTCAACTGTTTGACCTAGCAAAAATGTGGGGAAGAATGAGGACAAGGACTTGGTATTCTCAAACTCTCTAAAGCATACTTTCTTAGTATTTCCTTTTTTTACACTGTTGGTTTTTATCTAGGTAACCCTTAGGATACTTCACCGAATCGGATGTTGACCTAAGGTGTGATTTTATGACCGTTTCAAGATGTAGGACAGTAATAAAACAATACTTATTATTTTTAATATAACATTGAAATATTCACCATATTTCATAATAACTAATATTAAATATGTTTACCATCTTTAGTGTAATCTCTCCTCTTATGACAATGACTTGTTGATACAATACTTATTACTTTTACGATTTTTAAGGTTGGCCTGGTTAAGGGAGAAGGAATGGAGAAGAGGTTGTGATTTTGAATCCTTCCAACACACATTTTAAACAAAAACTAACAAATTAACATGTATTGATAATTTGTTTTGGGTTAAATGAATGATTTAAATTTAATTTTCTCACATGGTAAAAAATTAAAATTTTCTCATTTAATTGGTTTATGCCTTTCTATTTAAGAGATGTCAATAAATCGGTTATATTATATACTAAAATGGTCTTTTAAATTTGTATTCTTTTTAAGATATAGTATTTCTTGATTAGGAGTTAAAGATTAATTTCCTTAAGTATTGATATCCATATAAGAGATTGATCATTTTAAAAAATATTTTTTATATGTATGGATCTTTAATACAATTTATCTTAAACAATACTCGGTATATATAAATAGATAGACATGGATCATATTGTAACTTATGAGAAAATTCTAGAATCAAAAGAAAAAATCTGAGCCATTTTAGGGCCAGGGAGAGGCATTGTTGGAACTTAGAATGTAGGCCTTTAGTTAATTTTATTTATTTTTCCTGCTGGTTGTTTAGAAACATAATACTTTTGAGAAAAGAAAAAGAAGAATAGGAGTATCACTAAAACTGTATTAAATTAGGAAAAAGATTAGAAATACAATTAAAAGTACATTAAATTGATTATCTACTAATGAGTCTAGTTTAATTGTTAAACAAAATATGTGAATGATTATATATCAATATTTATAGATAAAAAAAAAATTGATTATCTTTTTGGCACATACATTCAAACTGAGGCTTGACTCTTTCAGTAATGCAATGCCCACAAAAGACCTAGATAGGCTCGGTCATTCAGTTGAAAAACTAAAGGGGCATATTGAATTTGAAGGACACCCTGTCTGCATCATGTAAAATTTAAAATACACTTTCAAAAATTAAACAATTAACTAATTTGAAGATGTGCATGTAAATATGTAATATATTAATCCCACTTGCTTGCTGAAAAGTTAGGCACCTTTTTCATAACACATTTATATATTCTCACAGCTTGAAAACAACAACATGAAAATTAAGTAATATCCAGCTTTCCATCAACATTGTGAGAGCTGAAACACTTTCTGCTCCTCGTCTCTTTTTGATATATCTTCATCATAATTTCTCCAACTCACACCATTTTGTTTAATAAAACTTGTGATGGAAATTCAATTCCAACAACCAAACCTGCAGCATCAGAAATCAGGCATTGCAATCACCAAAGGTGGCAAGTTCAAAGGGAGAAGCAGAAACAACAACACCAACAAATTTGTTGGGGTGAGGCAAAGGCCCTCAGGGAGATGGGTGGCTGAGATCAAAGACACAACTCAGAAGATAAGAATGTGGCTTGGCACATTTGAGACAGCTGAGGAAGCAGCAAGAGCCTATGATGAAGCCGCGTGCCTTCTTCGCGGATCCAACACCCGCACCAACTTCATCACTCATGTCTCCTTGGATTCCCCTCTTGCTTCTCGAATTCGAAATCTTCTTAACAACAGAAAAGGTATAAAAAAACAGGAAGAGGCTAATGCTAATGGTAATAATGCACCTTCCCCAAGAGTTAGCACTTCTAGCAGTGCTACTAGCACTGGTACTAGTAGTAATTCAAGCAATGGAAATGACAACAATGACAAGTCTCTTTCTACCGCAACAACTCAAAGTTCAAATCTGTTTGATGATGCCTATAAACCGGATTTGAGCAATTGCAGGGAGGAGTTTGAGTCAGGTTATCAGTCCAATACTTCATGGTGTTTTGGACCTGTCTTTGATCGTTTTCCTATTGCTCAAATATTGGATATACCAAAGATTGATGATGGCCTCACTAATGCAGCTCATTTGGAGCTTTCAGAATTTGAAAGAATGAAAGTTGAAAGACAAATATCAGCTTCACTCTATGCAATTAATGGGGTGCAAGAGTACATGGAAACTGTTCAGGACTCCAATGAAACTCTCTGGGATCTTCCACCCTTATGCTCATTGTTCTGTTAATCTTGAAGGTCTAAATGATCCTGCAATTTTTCCTTCTCAATGTCATTAGTCCTATTTATTTTACTATTATTGAAAATTTGAGGAAGTGGTGTGGGATCTAAGGATTGATTGAAATATTATAATAACAATATAGCTTTGGTGAGATATAGTTTTGTTTTTCAAACTGCTTAATGTCAGTAGGAAGATCCATGAGTTGCATTTTGTGAAAGCTCTTTTTCAATCATTATTATGTAAAAAGTCTAAGCATTTATGTTCCTCTTTTCACATCCTAAATGTCAAAAAGTAAATCTTCTAGTCTTTTTGTATCAAATTCTCCTTTCTAGGAATAAGTCACTGTGATATGAAAATCTAGACTTGGAGGCAAAGTAAGCAAATTGGAATCATGGATCTTAGAGAAAAAATCAAAATGACTATTCACGTTGATTTACATGGATAAACAATAGAAATCACGCACATTAATTTCCTTCCTACATGAACGGGACAAGTACTATGCTTGCTTTGTTAGTAATAATTAATGAAAAATATGCTTCCGTATCTTCTCAGATTTTGGTCCAATGCTTTTGCATAACTCATGCCTTTTGGTAATCTGATTTGGCTATATGGTTATTTACCCGATCAATTATGGATACATAAACTTGTCTCATTCTCTTGTCCCAAACCTTTGCGGGTGAACCATCATAGAAATGATTGACTTTGGAATCTTTATTTAATAACTTTGGAGATTAAGTGATAGGACTAGGATTAAATTACCCATCACATCCAAGGATAAGGTAACATCTTGCTCAGTCTTGTGGACCCAGAATCTCTCTTTTTAATACTCTACTTTTCTTAATCCTTATCCTCTATTCTCTTCCATTTGGCTCGTGAAGACTGCATTGAGACTTAGCTATCAAGAATAGCACTCCAAAACAACCATCTACATATTACAAATTGCTAAAACTCTGAAGTAAGTGCAAAAGCTAGACACTGGTTGTTTGAATCTAAGAAGTTGACCTTAAGAGTTGGAAGAAGAGACAAACCCCATGGGAGGTATAAAAAATGATGTGAAAAATTCTAGACCAAACAATAAAGAACCACTCTTAAAGACATGCCTACAAGGAATAATTCAGCACCATATTTACAAAAGAAAAGGAAATAGGAATAAAAAATAATATTACCAACAAGGTCCAGGCTCCAGCACAGTTGGTAGATAATGGGGTTCATTAAGCATGTTGACAGGGGTTCATTTCCCTGATCGTACATATGGAAAAGACTTTGTTGGGAGAGACAAAATCCACTTTGATGATCTTTACGCCTGGAGAATTAGTCTCATGACTTCGACTATGGGATACCTTGCTTTTAGAGAGAAAAAAAAAAGGGAATAAAATGTTTGTATTGAAGGATAAGCTAATGGCATTTATTTTGTTGAGAAGGTCAAATTTGATAGATACATGACACTACAGAACATGAGTGGAGACAAATCACATCTGAACCTGGTCTTAGGTATGGTCTTAGATTAGGTATAAAGGAATTGCTCGGGCGGAGCCTGCAAAGGCGTAGGAGTCAAAAAAATTTGACCAAACAAGTAATTTGTTCAATAACAAAAAGAGGCTTGCTTCATGCTATGTAACACCACTATTATAATTAATATTCATGGCATGGTGGACTTCTAGTCTTCCACTAATGTTCAATACAAATGGTAGGATTTATTTTATCATGACGACATTAGTAATTTTTCAGTCTTCTGCCTTTAAAATGAAAAAATAAAAGGGTTATAATCCAATACGAACTAGGCAAGTTCTACGATTGGTTTATGATAAAAGCTTGCATCCTCCAATTCTGCTTAGGCCTTCAAATTTGAAATTAATATATTATATACCTGATCTTTTATGTACAAAAAGACCATGTAATGTAACAAGATTTTCCATTAATGTTGTATAGCATGGAAGTGTAGAAGTGGAACCACAGACCTTCAACTTGTTTCGTTTCCTCAAACACTAGGTTTTGCAATACAGAATTTCTCCTGATCAAGATAGTTGTTTCTGGATGTACTAGTATTGGAGAGAGTAATTGGTTGGAGTGAATATGAATGTAGGAACCAGGAAATGATATTAAATGACATATTGCGCCCAAATACGTTACCATTTTTCACCTCTTCATTTTCCACCAGCCTATTTTCAGTCATAAAAAGCACAGCAGAAAAGAGTTGCATATAATTATGTTGACAGTGCCTTCTGTGGATTTGCAGCACACGAGCTGTGGTTTAATATTGGAAATACATTGGCTAGTTTAGATGACAAACACCATTTGAAAGTTTGGATATAAATTATTATAGTTTATCTGCAAAATGTCTTTAGCCCCTCATTTTCATTTTTCTATATTTTAAACATATTATTGCAAAAGATAAAATAAACATCTGATTTCTTTTAAGTAATGGAAATTGCAGCACTCCTACGCTGTCCTTTATTTTGCTCTTTCACTGAAACTTACAAGTGATTCAAACTGACAAATAAACCACTGCTTCTCATGAGGAAAGCAATTGTCTCACCCAACACTACAGAGCTAGCACACAACAGAAAGATGCTTAAAACTCAATGGACAAGGACAGACATTAGACAGAGGAAAGAAGGTAGATGTAGGTAAGGTAGCTGGTGATGAATGATTGACTACTTTGAGTAATCGTCGGGTTCTTCTTCTTCTTCTTCGCCTTCTGCTCCAACCTCTTCGTAGTCCTTTTCAAGAGCAGCAAGATCCTCCCGGGCTTCAGAGAATTCACCTTCTTCCATTCCTTCACCCACATACCAGTGGACAAATGCTCTCTTAGCATACATGAGGTCAAACTTGTAATCAATGCGTGAGAAAACCTCAGCAACAGCTGTGTTGTTGCTTATCATACAAACCGCTCGCTGCACCTTGGCAAGATCACCTGCTGGTACCACTGTTGGAGGCTGGTAGTTGATACCACACTTGAAACCAGTAGGGCACCTGAAATTTGCCATCAAAATCACCCTATAAGATTTTTGTCAAGAAAAAAATGGAAAACTTCAAAGAACATGTCCCCAAACTAGCTATTATTGGACGAAGTATTATGTTGTTAGAATTACAATAGAAGGAAAAAAACCGTTAGGCAAGGAACACATTCCAAACTATCACTCATAACATGATATTACAAGGAAGTTTACTTACCAATCAACAAACTGAACTGTTCTCTTTGCCTTGATATTAGAAACAGCTGCATTTACATCTTTGGGAACAACGTCTCCGCGATACATCAGGCAGCATGCCATGTACTTGCCATGTCTTGGATCACACTTAGCCATCATACTTGATGGCTCAAAAACAGCGCTGGTGATCTCAGGAACTGATAGCTGCTCATGGTAGGCCTTTGCAGCAGATATTACAGGGGCATAAGATGAAAGCATGAAGTGAATACGAGGATATGGCACGAGATTAGTCTGGAACTCGGTAACGTCCACATTAATCGCACCATCAAATCTCAGGGAAGTGGTCAAGGAAGAGATAATTTGAGATATCAGACGGTTCAAGTTAGTGTAAGTTGGCCTTTCTATATCTAATGATCTTCTGCAGATATCATATATTGCTTCGTTGTCCAAAAGCACAACCACATCAGTGTGCTCAAGAAGAGAATGAGTGGAAAGGACACTGTTGTAAGGTTCAACAACTGCAGTAGATACCTGCGTCATAAACAGTACTATCATAAAGGCATTCCACATGGATAATCAATAACAAAATACACATACAAACAATTAATAAGCAAACAATAAAACACAAGTTAACAAAACCAAGAAATCCCAAGAGAATGTAGAGCAACAAATTAGAAAGAGTTATATGTATCTATAGTAATTTAAGCCTAGTGGATAGTTTACTTGGTGACAATGTTACATTGCATCTTAGAATAAACTAAAAAAAAACTAATTTATTCTAAGATGCAATGTAACATTGTCACCAAGTAAACTACCCACTAGGCTTAAATTACTATAGAATATTCAAAAATAAAATAGGTGACAACCTACAATATTTCACTGGATTTGTTTCCATTTGAATTTGATTAGTCAGGCAAGAAATATATTTCCTACAGGAATACTGTCCTGAATCAAAGACTAGAAAATCCGAAGACAGAATGATGTTAACAAGTGTTTCATGCACCACAAACAGATCATTTTACTTTCTTTGTTATTTTCCAATGATTTTAATAAAATACCTGTGGAGAAGGATAGATGGTAAAGCCAAGTTTAGACTTCTTCCCATAATCGACAGATAATCTCTCCAACAGTAATGATCCCAAACCAGAACCAGTACCACCACCAACAGCATTGAAAACCAAGAATCCTTGCAAACCAGTGCAATTGTCTGATAATTTTCTGATACGATCAAGGCATAGTTCAACAATTTCTCTTCCAACTGCATCATAAATACACAGTAAGTGGCATTGTCCAGCTATACAAGGAAGAGAATCGCCAGTTTTGATTTGCGTCAGAAATTGACTTACCAGTGTAGTGTCCCCTTGCGAAGTTATTAGCAGCATCTTCCTTGCCAGAAATTAATTGCTCAGGGTGAAAGAGTTGTCTGTAAGGACCAGTTCTTACTTCATCAATAACACTAGGTTCCAGATCAACAAATAAAGCCCTTGGCACATGCTTGCCGGATCCCGTCTCGCTGAAGAAGGTGTTGAAAGCATCATGTGCTACACCAACTGAGGTATCACTGCAAGCAGATAGAAATGACAGTTATTGGTACAAAAGAAAAGGGAAAAATAATTAGAATGGATTCGTCAAAACAAAAATCAAGTTCTAGTTTTAGAGTAATGAGAAAATAGAAGATTAGAAACTAGAAAGTGATAAAATTCATTCGATATGAATTTGGACTCCAAATGGTTTTATCCTCTTAACACCCCACCAAGATTCCACAATAACTCAACCAATTAATGGGAAACAATGATAGAAACAACATGAACAAGTTAAATTATAAGATTCTAGAATTACATTTAAACATATAACTACAGACCAGAGTAGTAATATGTTGATCCAAATTGAAGTGATATTCCTAGTTTTTCGAATTTGGCAGAGTGCTAAACAGTGGACCTAGAAGCAATTTGGAAAATATACTAAGTTTAAGGTTACATCTAACTGAGCAAGTAAGACAATCAAGTTGAAAATCAATCCAATGCCAAAAATTGAGTTAAAAAAATACACCAAACTCAAAAGACCTAAAGAATCAAGCCAATTACATGAATATACAACCTACCAAATACAGAATTCATGTAAACAAACACATAAAACAGCAATGATCATATAAGGCAGTGTACCTAGGCATGGTGCCATCAGGGTTAATTCCATGCTCAAGGCAATACAACTCCCAGCATGAATTCCCCACCTGAATTCCAGCTTGTCCAATATGAATACTAATTATCTCTCTCATCTTCTGTGTCTCAGTTTCTCCCTGTGATGCAAACAAAAATCACAAGGAAGAGAAGGAAAGTGCAAAGGAGAGAAAGCAAAGAAGATTCTTTGGTATTTGTTTTACTTCCTTGGAGTTGTAACCTGACATAAACATTAGCACAACACAATATGAAGGATGGCTAAAAAAAGTCAAATGGTTACAAACTTCTTTTACAGTTGATAAATATCTTAAATTATTGAAGTGAGTTTTGTAATAATTAAGTGGGGGACCCTCATTTGGAGATAAGATAACTGCTCGGTGGGGTTGAAGGGGTCCATTATTTGGGTCGGTTTTGCAACTTATCTGTGGGGGCAAGAGTCCTTGTCTCCTTTGCTGTTATTTCATGTCATAGCCCGGCACAAAGCAGGCATGACATGCACATGCACTGATGAGTATAAAAGTTTTTATAAGTTCAACCAACATCTACAAAACCTAAGATTGAGTACATGGATCACATATCATCATTAGACACAATTAAAAACCAAAGTTTTAATTAATTATTATAATTTTTTAAGTTGTTATTATAAAAATTAACAATTTTTTTACATATGATATTCCTTCCGTTCTTATTTATAAGATATAATTGACTAAATTAGGTTTATTAAAAAAATTAGTTAATTTAAATATTAGCATTAAATTTGTCTTGTAATATTTCAAATTTTTTCTAATAATAATGAGAGTCTATTTATCTTTTCCAATTTTAATAAGAGAGATAAAGTGATAATTCAAAATAGCATTTATTAATTATAGATAAATAAATAAAGATATTTTTAGTCTAAAAATAGCTAATATATAAGAAAGATAAGATAAAATCTTGTAATAAGAAAAAAAATCATTGGCTATATTTTATAAATAAGAATAGAAGAAATAATTTATTGTTAAATGATAATATAAACAAAATTTTACACTGACTTCGGTATATATATTATTTAAGACAAAGCTTAAACATAATTTCTTATATGTTTTTGGTATTGTTTTTCAATCAAAATTAAAATTTCTTCTTAGTAATCCACTTAATAAAGATTTGCATGTCAGAAAAATCTCTATAACTGTATACAATTTTGTCCTATTATTTCATAGTTAACACACACACACATATATATATATATATATATATTCCGGGAATATCTATATCTATTATGCATTATTTATCTTGTATTTGTGACACATCTTTTTCCATTGAGGCTGGCTGTACCAGCTGTACAGCTGTTGACGTTGCTCTTCCACGTTTCTCTTCAATTAAGACTGTTAAAAAAAAAAAGTTGGATATTTTTCTTAAAATGTATCAGATTTTTTATTACACCACGTGTAGGATGATATTAATTACTGAGTGATAGATTTTTTTATCAGTCAGGAAAAAATAGCCAAAGCAAACGAAAAACAAAAACAAGAGTCCAGTTTTAATTGAGTGATAGTTACAATGCTTAGATCAGGATTAAAAATTACTCCACAGGAATTAGAAAAATTGAACTAAAAGAGATAGACATTTTATTTGAGCGGACTAGGGTCTAATCAATGATGACGTCAGTTTTTACTTCTTATGTTTGCAATGATTGATTGATTACTATGCTTTTAAATATGCTTAGTGATAATTAGCTAGTGGTGATTTTTTTTTTCTTTTTCTATATAGCATGTTCGTCCATTAAATTTGGTATCTGACAAGATGGGTCAATTACCAAACTCAGTGATAACAGAATAACAATCATAAGAGTTTCCGGCTGTTGAGAATGTTCAGAAGAAAGACTCAGCAAAGCTAATAAAGAAACTTTCTAGTATTATTCTATCCATGCAATTCTGTACTTTTATGTGGGCTAACTTGGTGTAGAACATTGGGCACACTAGACCTCTTTATGATTGGTTCATTTGACCAGGTCAGTTGTGACTTCAACTATCACTATTCACTGCCATAGATCTTTGAAGCATGAAAGGCTGAATCAATCAACCTTTCAAACTCCATGTCCCTAGGTGGAAGAGGAGTTGCTGGGAATTTAGGGCTTGAATTTAATTTTGTTATATAAGTTCAACAAATTTATATTTCTCATTAGGAGATTATTCTTGGCTCCAAAATTACTTGGACAAGAAGGAGGATAGGATGTGCCTCCACTCTATTAAATGCATTTGATCTTTTCATTGAAGGTTTTGAAGATAACTCTTTCTCAAGCATTGATAGCTTTTGACAAGTTGTTAGATACTATTTATATGTTGATTAACCTATGTAATAAGTTTTTAATGTATATTGTCAAAATCAATAATTAATAATGTTTGATAAGTTGTCAGTGGTTAACAAAAAAAAAAAACTGCTAGTAGTGTCCTAAAGGAGTAAATTTTTGTTTGAATTAAATAATTAAAATACAGTAAAAAAAAGGAAAAAAAATCACATGCAAATCATAATCGGTATCAAATCTTAACCTTTGTTTATTTTTTAACTAGTGTTATATCCGTGCATATGCACAGAAAGTACCGATGTCTACACATTTTTTTATATCAATTGACAAATAATATATATGTGAAATGAGCAATTAATTAAAAATTATATAGCTAAAAAGATATAGTTACAATATTAAGAAAAAAGCTTAATCAAATCTCCTATATTAAATATAATAATGCCTATTACAATAAATTAGCAAAACAAATATATATTCAGTGTCGACTCAAAATTCACTTTATTGTTATTGTAGCGTGCAAATCTGCATAATTATCAAGAATATGATTAATATTTTATAGAGAGATAAATATTATAAATACAATGAATGAATTTTGAGATACTTACCATAAATTTTAAAAAACTTCCTTGAAAACCACATTCATGTTCATCTTTAATGGATTTCTTTCTTTGTCATGTATTAGTATTTTTAATCTTCCCTTACTAGACTCTTGAAAAGGCCACATAGAGTTGTCCATGACTAAATATAGGTTTAGACAAGTATAATTTGATGTTTTGAAGTGATTGCCCTTGAGACTTGTTAATAGTCATAACATATGAGACAATTAAAGGAAATTGTCTTCTGATAAGTTTGAAAGGCCAAGGTGATTGCGATGGAGACAAAGACATTCTTGGAATGTAAATTAGATTTCCTATGTTCTTTCCAGAAATGATTCTCGCTTCAATGACATGATCTGCAAGTATTGTTACTGTTAATCTTGTTCTATTGCACAGACATTTAGATTGATCTAGATTCTTGAGCAACATAATTGGAGTAGCTGTCTTTAATTTGATGTTATGATTAGGAATACTAGATGTCTTCAATGTATTCAGAAATTTTGGAGTAATTGCCTCTAGTGGAGTGGTGTCAACTGCATCAGACATGTCAACTGAGTCAGAGTTAAGATACTCTTTATGATCACCAGGAACCAAAGAAAGAGTGTATTCGTTAATTTGATCAACAATGTCAATATTTGACGCCAAAATGGCTCTAGAATCTAGGAACTTCGTATCATTGTAATGTTCAACCAAATCTGGATATGTTGAATTTACAATCACCTTCAGCATAACCTGTGATGAGAAATTCATCAGGAATTTCTATTTCTGCATATCATCGTTTGGTTCAACCAATTTTCCATCTCCTACACACAACAACCATTCTGAAAACTGTTGAAGCTTTTGAAGATTTGAGTTGCTGCTATGACTTTGTAATCTCATGTCTTTGTGAGTTTTAATACTTGACGATATTGCCAAAGGTATGAAGAATTTATAGTAGCATTCACAATATCAGATTGGCTACCCCTTGAAATGACGGGTAGTATTTGTCTAAAGTCACCTCCAAATACAACTACCTTTCCATCAAAAGGCGAGTCTGTATAATTCAATGAACTCATGGTATCTTTGAGGCTTTTGTCTAACGCTTCAAAACAAAACTTATGGGCCATTGGACCTTCATCCCATATTATAAGCTTGGTGACCTTCAAAAACTCGACTAATTCATTACCTTGAACAACATTGCAAGTTGAGTTTTGTAAGGCAGGAACATGTATTGCAAATTTAGAGTGTGCATTTGGTAGTAACGAAGAGGCTATTCCACTTTATGCAATTGTCAAAACAATATGCCCATTCAAATGCAATGTAGAAGATAGTGTCTTCCACATAAAAGTTTTGCTTGTTCTTCATAACCATAAAGGAAAAAAAATCTTCAACGTTGTAGATTAACAACATTCATGATTATATCAAATATAAAATTTTGCTCATTTGAGATAAAGTAAATTTGAATCAGATTTAGATGAGAATATTTAATAGAAAAATCTATTTATATTGTTGTATAAACTAATGTTACATACACACACATATGTATATAATTACATTACCTATCAAAGAACCAAATAACCTTTGGAATTCATCTTTTAGTTGTTCTTTATTGTAGTCTCATTCTGCATAAATCAATCTATTTCCCAAAAAAGTTGTCACAACACCCGTTGGAAGTGGCACTGGTGGATAATCTTTTAAACTTCTTCTATTACACTGCAAAAATTCCTCAATTTGCAAGAGAGCAAAATTCTCAAATTTGTCATCCTCCAATTGCAACTCTGATAATATTCAAGTAACATGTTATGTAGTAATTGATTTGAGAAATTTCTATAAAAATAAAGTTATCTCAAAGATTATATAGATAAATTTGGATTTGTACCTTGATTCTTTGATAATCTCCTTTGCTCATGTAAAATGCCATCCACTAAGAAGACTCGTGTATGCTCCCAAAGATGCTCTATTGGTAATGTTAGAAATCAACATTGTTATAAATAACTTTCTAAGGTATCCTGATCCCTAGTTGTTGACCTCTTTAATTGCCTTAATATATTCTCCATCATCATGAAGGAATTCCATAGAAAAACAAGCTTTTCTAAAAGTAGGATATTCTACGCTAGCAATAGTCTTAATTTCGTTGTAGCTACATGGTCCTGTAGCTAGAACCAACATCATTCTTAAGTAAAATAATTCACCAGGGTTGGTAGCACCCAATATAGTCTGCCAAAACTATAGCCCTGTTTTCTTGGTTGCCTACGTTTGCTAGCAATGTAGACAAACTTTGTAACAAAATGTGTATATGTGAGATTTTTTCCTTCATTGTAGATTTTATTTGCCTTCAACCAGGAATTAAACATAGATTATTGTACACTTGACTTAGAAAGTAATGAATCCATATCTTCATCATCATTAAAAATAATAAAATGTTCACCTGACAAATGAAAGTATAATCTCTCAACAACTGAATTCCTTCCATGATTTGGAAAAGAAAAGATTCTCTAACAAGTCTCGCGAGGTGAGATGTATCTACAGTCAAGAGTTTTAGCTCATCAATGCATGGTGTTTTTGTACCATCTGGTAACATTAAAGATTATATAGTAATAAATCACTCTAAGCTAATCCTTGTATTTTTGTGAAATATAAATGGAATATTGCTATGTTTACTTTAACAAAAATACTAATTCGTACAATAAAATTAACTTTGTTGGTGATGACTCCAACATACTTGATAAACAATATTTTAATAAAAAAAAGTAACTATATTTTGAAAAGTTCTTCCAAATGTATTTTGAATTTAAAAAAATAAATAATAAAACAAAATTTTCAAATGCATACCTGAATTGACGTTTTGTCAATTACCTTATCTTTGGCCACATGCATGAGTGTATGCTACCTTTATTATCATGTTTTTCTAATACGTGTTCAAAGAGATATGATAAAAATTATCATAAAAAATAAAAAAATATTTATTATCTTTAAAACATTAAAATTCAAGCTTTTCTTTATTAAATATTTTAAAATATTTAATAAAATGTATTTAATGTTTTCATGTTATATGAACTATAAGTCAGTAAAAGTCTCATATGTAAAATGATTTTATGATTTTGTTTGTTGGAGACGAGTTATATGATTAAAATAGAATATATAAGTGATTGTAAATTTTAAATTTCACTTATAATTTTAAGATTATGAACAATTACTCAAGATAATGTTTAAGAATTAAAAATGTAGTATTTTTTATTAAATAATATAAAATTTAATGTTATTAATATATTTTTGCCATATTTTTTTAATAAAAACTTTTCAAACTACGTAGCACTATTGATATTTTTAGAATAAAGAGGAGTTTAGGCCTTAAAACAAAATTACAAGGAAATTGAAGAGGGAGTAGAGACTCTTGTAACATCTGCAAGAATTTCATGAGCCACCTAAGGCTCCTTGTAATAATAGGTGGATGGTCTTAGTAGAAATCAAGGTTGGCAAAAGTATTCACAGTACGATTAATTTTCTTATATCTATAAACATGATCAATCCCAATATCCCAGACTAGAGCTAACAGTTTCTGATTTTGATGAATCTAGTTCCATATCTACTTGCATTTCTAGAGTGTTAATTGTTTAGTTTAGATGTTGAGCAAAGATTTTGAGATCAAGATCTGATTTTTACTAGATCTTTCAATAAAGGAGGTGAAGAGATATTCAACATGGAGAATGAGTTCTTTTAAAAGTTCAATTGTAATTATTTATAGTTATTTTCAATGTTGTAAAAGTTTCATGTAAAGCTTTTATCTAAAAAAATTAAATATAAAATGAACTAATACAAACACACAATGGTACGCTTCGCAAGAGGCATTTAACCCAGTTCATGAGAGGTTAAAAGGATCGTGCAAAACAAACATAACCACTTATTGATGAATGAAAAAAGAAATGAATACGAAAAAAAAAATTCTTTTACAAGATAAAATTAGTTATGCATAAATTATAAATTAAATTTTGTAGAAATTATTAAATTGATATGACAATATTTTTACAAATTAGTTATATATAAGGTAATTTAAGCTTTATTTCATTTTCTTCTCCTATAAATTTTTTGAAAAAAATTATCCAAACAGAATCATAGTGGGTAATGTATTTGATAAATACTTCCATAAATACTTTTTTATTCATTTATTTATCAATTGATTGCAAAAACTACTTATGATAGATAAGGTAATTATCTATTTAATGAGTATAGATATGAGTAATTATTCAGATAATTAGATGAAAATGTATCTAAGTACAACTGCCATGATATCGACTTGTCCCTGTTGACCTAGTAAATCGTGAGGGTTCAAGTCCTTTATTCACAAAAGACCTGTTTAACTTTCTAATTTCTGATATCCTCTCTATCTTTAAGTTATTATTTATGTGCTTTATTCAGTGATTTATATTTAGTTTATTCTTTCACAACTAAATAGTCATTCCACCCATTTCGTCGAGATAAAGAGTCATTATATCGACTTGCCCCATACACATACATATAAAATAAATTTAAAAAGTAAAATTTATGAAACTTGACTTTTATTATATGTGTCTTCCAATTAAAAAATATAAATTTATAAAATTTATATTTTTATCAATATTTTTATATTCATTAATTTTTTATAATTAGGTAAAAATACATGGTAAAAATGATTGTAATAAATAATTAGGTACTTTACAAGATAAACTATATGTATTAAAATTAGAAAAATGTTACATATAACAATTTACAAAATATTTTCTGCGTGCCTATTTTTCTCTTACACATCATTTATTACATATGATAATAATGGAGAGAGATAAACAAAAAAAAAATAACGTTGTACAAAGTGTTATATGAATTATTATATGTGTATTATATCTCTTAAAATTATTAAAATTATTATCAAAGTGAATATCAATATAAATAGGGGCACTATTGATATGTTTTCTATAATAACCCAGTTTAAAAAAAAAAAAAAAAAAAAAAGTACCCACGCTAACAGCGTGGAGATTAGCGTGGAGGTTAGCGTGGCGGCGCCAGTAGCGTGGAACATGGCGCCGTTAGCGTGAGATCGCACCAGAAGGCTTTTTCCTTCGAACAACTGGCGCGATTAGCGTGAAAATGGCGCCGTTAGCGTGGGAGACGCTCCAGAGGCCATTTCAT
>PYAF01005890.1:129351-145083 GCA_007407185.1 Glycine tomentella
ATAT
The DNA here is from genome assembly GCA_007407185.1 of Glycine tomentella. Classification (NCBI taxonomy): domain Eukaryota; kingdom Viridiplantae; phylum Streptophyta; class Magnoliopsida; order Fabales; family Fabaceae; genus Glycine; species Glycine tomentella. The sequence goes on from PYAF01005890.1 coordinate 129,356, forward strand.
GTATATCTTTGAGATATTTATGTTTCTGCCTATTGTTTGGTTGTATGATCTGGTTAAGCAGGGGCTTGTGTTGATGCTTGATGTGGGTTGTGATTCCATACATAATGTTATCAAGAAATATGGTTTGGTTTTTATGCTTCCGCAAGATAAACTTGTTTTCTTAAAAAGGTTTTATTAACTTGTTTAAGCGCTAATATGATGATTATACAATGATAATACGCCGGGTATACACGGGGTGTTACATTTTCTTAGTAATTATTTATAATTTAATAGAAATAACATAATTATGAGTGAGACTTATTAAATATAATGTGACAAAGTTTAATAATTTTGATTATATTTTAATCAATGAGAAATTGAATTTTAAGTGATTTGTTTTACTTTAAATGAGAAAATTATATGTTTGATCTTTTTGTTAACACATGTGATTTTTTTTTGTTTTATAAAAATCAATAACACGCTTATAATTATTTTATGGGTTCAATTGTTTTACTCTTAGACATCATAAGATTATGTTTCTGACATTCTTCTTTCATTAGATTTGAGTATAAAGAAAAGTAATAGAGATTCCATTACCGACTATAAAATAATAAGTATTTGGATCCTCTCTTATCTCTCCAACAGAAAAAACAAGAGAAGAGAGGATAGAAAAATTGAAAGCAAAAGTTTAAAATATTGTTTTTGTCCTTCTAAAATTTAAAATATCCAAATCTTGTTTTCTTAATAATTTTAATATGTTTTTCGTAAAATATTATTATTTTTATATCAACTATATGCATATAATAAAAAAATATTATATTTACATCAGTTTCATACATGATTGATGTATAATCGATATAAAAAGTTTATAATTGTAGATTTAAATTTGTCCAAATTTAATTTTAAATCAAAATTTGATACATTTTAACATTATTAGGACAAATAATGTACTGAAATTTTTTAATGGACAGAATTCTAACATTTTTAATTTTATGAGAAAAAAATATTTTAACCAAAAGAAGAAGAAAAAAGAGAAATAGAGACCAATAAAGAAGGGTTCGAGAGAAATATAACCGGAGAAGATCTAAATTCGAATAAAAAGATTTTTATTTTTTTATGTCGGCAAAACATTCTTAAAATTTCGTTTGTTTTTAAAACAAGTAAAGAAAAGTAGACCCTTTATGTGCGATATAGTTCAGTGAAATGAGGTGGAAAAGGAGTAGTAGCTTGCAAAAGTAGGTTCCTTCTTCCTACTTCCTTAGGACTCCTTGTGTTAGAATCAGGCACCAAACCAAACCAAACCAAACCTCGCCATTTTCTTTACCCACTACACGATCACCATCCCTAACCTTAACCCACACCAATAATGTATATGCCACTCCACACCATCAACAGTACCAGATACTATTCAATCTAAAGATACCGACACCATAAGAGACCACAACAACATAGCACAAATAAACACAACATCATACGTTTCTTATTTCCTTTAAACCCGTTGGTTTGTGTTGTAACAGTCTTTTGTTCTTTCTACTTCTTCATATAACAAATAACATACCCTTTTTAGCTTCTACAACCTTCAATGGCCACTTCACTTCTTTTCTTCATCACTTGTCTCTCTCTTCTACCATCCTCTTATTGCTCTCCTTTTCCACCTTCTGCTTCCTTTCTCTATGAGCTTCAATCTCAGTGCTCCCTTGCCGTCTCCCCTGACCCTCCTCTTCGGGTACCTTTCTCTATCACTGTCCCTTCAAAATTTTATTTTTTTTTAAGTGTTCTTTTGATCTTTTGTGTGATTTTGATTGTTTGATTTTGTTATTATTCCTTGATATGATTGATGTATTTGATTTTATCGTGGCTTCTTGCTTTATGCCAATGCTTCGCTTGTGATTGATGTTGTTTCGATTCATGGGTGTCCTCGTTTGGAGAATAAGGTTCTGGTTTGATAATTTGATAATGGGGAATCGGAATATTAATTAGGTGTTGTGTTGGCTATCATCTGCTGCCAAACTACGTGGGAATCATTTTGTGAAAATTGTGATTATAGAGGAAATTTGAGGGTATAGTATTGAAGAATAGTGTGTTGGGATAATTTCCTTCTGTATTTGGTTGATATATGTTTGTTAGAACTGATTTTTCGAAGTCAAATCAAATGATGGAATTCATTGTGATGTTATGGTCCTAGAAAACTTCCATTAGCTCTGTAGGAGAAGGAAAATTACCAATATGTTTGGGAAAAATTTAATCTTGTTTATTTTTTGCTTTTGGATATATTGAATTATTGATATATATAAGTATCAGGGTTAGTTAGAGAAGTAGTTGCTGTGAGTTTAAGATTGGGGATCTAATTGATTCCTTCTTATTCCGTGTTCAAATCCTGGCATCTAGATAAAAAAAATCGATTGTTTTTAGCATACTGAAAACTGAGGTCTAATTGATTGACTTTACTTGTACTGAAATGCATCCATGTGGCATCCATGTGATTCCCTCCGCAACAATCTAGGGAGATCACCTTTCTGTCTATCAATAGAGTTTACTTGTTTTAAATGTTTGAATGAAGTTCTCCATAAGTTTTTATAGGAGAAAAAAATAAGGTAAAAGGAATTAAGCTTCCTGTATAAGTTAAAATTAACTTATTAAAGTTTTATAGAATTGTTTTCATTAAACTTCTCTAAAAACGTGTATAAGTTGATTTTAGTTTATGGAAAAGTTCAAATTTATCTTCTTATTTTTTTTCTCCTACAAGTATGAAGTTTATCTAAACAGGGTCATAGTGTTGATTGTGAGGTTGCATTAAATGCTTAGTTTTAACATTACAGTGTTTTACAGATGATTTGTCATGTAATGCATTATTTAACTTGGCAAACTTGGCAATACTATTATATTATCTCCTTGAGGATCTTCTGAATGCAAGATGAGACACTTATCATCAAAATCTCTTGTAGGAAAAATGTAATCCCTGTGAAATCTTTTGAATGACAATAATTACTTTCCTCATGGAAATAGATGACATTTTGATGATTTCAAACAAGTCATTTACACTGCAACTGCAGACACGCCCAAATAATGTCTCAAATTTATTTTCTCCTGTTGTTGAGCCTTTTGTTTCATAATCTATCAGCAAAAACATTATGCCGTTTACAGTTAAGAAAATAGATGATATTTTAATTTTTTTTTTCTTCCTGATTCTAATATTTGAGGGTGAAAAAAAGAAACTGATATTATCGATAAAGTCAATGTCTATTAACATAGTTTTCATTACCATAGGCTATATGTTTAAAAATGTGATAAGTGATAACTTCTAAGCTTGTAGTTAGACTGAGATGTAATTCAAAGCCCATTTATATATATAACCTATAGTTTGTTCATTGCTCATTATTTGTTAAGTTTACCTGGTGAAGCTCAGGTTACCAAACTGAGTGTTAGAAGTCTTCATATTTGTCCCAGGTGATTCTGTTTGTTCTTATGAATAAATGCTTCAGCTAAAAACCTTAATCATTTTGGACTTTGAATTTTCAATTTTATTTCCCTGTTTAAGTTTTAATGGATTATAGCTCATTTAATGGTTATCAATTACATTCAGTCTTTCTCCTTGGTGTGAGATTTTCATTGTATGAAACCAGATATTTTGCTTTTATAGCCTGCTCTGCTGATATTTTTGTTGGTCTTGAAAACTAAAATATTGAGAATGAGGAGAAGACCCTATAACCTTATATATTTGTAAAGAATAATGCATCTTTGCAACTGGTTAAAAAGAATAAGAAAAGATTACCTTAAGGGTCGTTCTTAGTTTTAAAATAAGGGTGAAAAATTGATGGGATGAAATATATACGAAACATTTTTTTTTTATCGGTAAATGTTAATTGTTAGTTTTGTTAGTAGAGGGGATCGAACTCGCAACCTTTCCCTTCTTTCCTTCTCCTTTAACCATCCAACTCACCTTATAAAACATTGTATGAAAAACTCATCCCTAATCCCCAACGTTAGGGTGATACCAAGCGGACTCTAAATTTTAAATGGGTAGCTGAGATTTAACTTTGTTATTGGCCCATTGCCCTCGATTTTTCTGACAGAGTAATTGGGTTATATCCTACTAATAGGAATTTAGACTATGGTAACCACTTTCCAATTTTAATTTTAAAAGCAAAACGATTTTAAATGGATGGGCTCTTTTCATAGACTGAAGTGAACTGAAGACTTATTAATTTGATTTTATGCATCTAACAATCACAAGCAACACTTTGCATGCAGTGTGAATATTGATTTTACTTTATTTTGTTAATTTTTAATCTCTTACTAACTATAATCCATTTTGAATCTTGCACTGTCTCATACCCCTTTCCCCCCAAATGAAGAAAAAAAAATTGAACTAGGTAGGCCAAATCACGAACCATAATGTCACGAATCACATGAACTTTATGATCACAAACCTTGACCCGTTCTCTGACTCGTAGAGCTTAATCACCTACCCTGAAAATATAGTTGTACTGTACACAAGGACTTATGCGCATGATGCGCAAGTTCCCTAGGATTTAACAGGCCCATCCTGAATTAATTGAGGTATCAGAACTAGCAAGTGGAAATGTATAAAGAGAGTAGAGAAACCCAGGAAGAGACAGGAGAAGATATTTTTTGGTGTATTAAAACAGTAGGGAGAGCATCCCTTTTATAGGCAAAAACTGGTCAGAAAACAGTATTATTATGTTTGTGTTTTCTTTCAGCAGCTTGCCTTTTTGGTAAGATTTTTCTTTTCTGTCTGTCTGTTCGTGTGCAAGTAGAACTGGATACAAAACCAGTTTAAATGATCCGTGTAGCATTACTTGATGTATGTCGATTCTGAAAATATTGCAGTTTATTTTATTGGTAATTAAGTTGATGCAAAATAGTAAGAAGAATCACATGGCTTAACAGCTCCTTTTGAAGGGATGTTGGAACTCAATTTACCCCATTAATGCAAGATAAAGCACAGATTGTGCCTGGGCCAGTAATGGTTTTTGGCTTTGATTCTAATGTGTCGTTGCGTTTTAGAGTTTCCTGAAAATGCTTATTTTTCTTTGAAGATGATAGTTCATTAATTTGAAAGTTGATTTGTTTTGCCGATTTGGTTATTCATTTAGTTAATTTGTATCATTATGCCTATTCTGGAGTCTTGTATTTTATTTATTGTTTTGATTTGTTCAGGTGGATGGGAATTTCATTGAAGGGGTTTTGTCTGGCAGAAAGAGGGTTGGATACATTTCTATACTCTTCTATGCTTCCTGGTGTCGTTTTTCACGCAGAATGCTTCCTGAATTTGAGATTCTTAGTTCCATGTTTCCTCAAGTACTACATGTAGCACTTGAGCAATCTTCTGCTTTGCCCAGGTTTTGAAGCTATATATCCTTCTGTTCTATAGTATCTAGATAACTACGAATTTTATTTCCTTTTCTGTATGCCACATACATACTTTAGGGTTCATATGTTAGTTTTAGTATTCAGGTACATTCTTTGTTCATCAGCTTGCATTTGGCAGGCTATTCCATGAAATAATGTTAAAGTAGATTCTTTGGTGGTATGTTATGCTACTTTGTAACGTGTACATGGATTTGGTAGAATATGGCATAATCAATTTGGCAAACTTCATATATGTCTTAATGTTTATATGTTTTTTCCTGCAGCTTATATTCAAAATATGGAATCCATAGCTTACCTGCAATCTTACTGGTGAACCAGACATCTAGGGTGAGATATCATGGCCCAAAAAATCTCAACTCCCTTGTAGAATTTTATGAGAGAAACACAGGTAAGCATATCCTGAACCTTGTTTGTAATTTGAGGCGGAATTTCCTGGACCACCATTTTTCACCTTATTGTAATTTGATAGTTTGGTGTTTGTAATGTGTTGAAAACAAGAGCCCTTTATATAGAGTTTTTCAAACTCCAATGAGCGATAAATGATAATATGACCTTACCATGTCTCATCTCAGGATTAGAAGCCAAGGACAATGCTGTTGTTGGTCAACTGAGCAACTTGTTGAGTGATGAACATTCAAGTATGAAGGGCTTCTCCCTCAAAGAAATATTTAACAGGGAACCTTACTTGGCATTATCTATATTGTTTCTCTGTTTAAGGATTATTCTCTTTGTATTTCCCACGATTATACCACGTCTCAAAGCATTCTGGACTTCCTATGCTTCTCATTTGAACTTGCAAATATTTGGCGAAGTGATGGAACGTGTTCTTAATGTAATTGATGTCAAGAGGATTTGGACCAAGCTAAGACTATGCAAGACCAGGAACTTCCATGAAAGGGTGAGGAGTGCCCGGGTTTGGGCATCATCACTGGCTTCTGTTTCTCTTGGTGGCTCATCAGCTAGGTGATGGTCTCAAATCTCAATGTTTGAACTAACCATGTTGTTCTAGTCATTTTGAGAGTAGTGAAGAGTTTATCAGATAAATCTTGTGCACATAAACTCTAGTTCTCTTACTAATTTTGTTTGTTAGTAGTTAAAAAGATGTTCATGTCTGAGTTGGACTTTGGGAGAAAGTGAATAGGCGTGTAAATTCAAGAACAGCTTTCCTTCTTTGTGAATTCCGAATGTATACACACACGTTTTCTAAGTTTAATAAAATGTTCCTTTTTATTTGTTTATTCTTTTTACTTTTTTGGAGGAGATTACTATTGAAACTGATTCAGGTATATTATTCTATACTCAACTAATACTTGGCTGAAGTGACTTGGCAGCAAGAAAGGTCCATTTCATTGTCAGCTGTCTCATGTTACACTGGTATCTTCTTTCAAAAACTGGGTAATGTGTCATTTAAGAAAACTAAAACCACACTTTTTTTTTTGTTGTTTTAGGGTGCAGCCTGTAGAATAATTGATGTTGAAACCACAGTGTGTAGTTACTTTTATACTATTATTTGTATGTGTGCATGTGAAAAGATTTGGTGTTACTTTAAAATTGATGTTGTGAATAGTAGAAGACAAGTGTGACTAGCATGTAACTTCTATTGTTATTGATTTTTACTGTTAAGAACAATTGGATAAGTCCTTATCATGCTATTATAATTAATGTTATCATTGATTTTGGTATGATTGGATTAATTTTGGAAGTTAAAAAATGAAAAAATAAACAAAGTTTAGTTGACATGTGTGCTAATAAGTTTTTAGGTAAACTTCTATACCCCCCATGCAAACAGAGGTAAGTCTAAATTATGAAACTTGAGTTTCGAGTTTTCTGTAACAAATTTTTTTATCCGAAAGATTCAAAGATATATATTAAAAAATTTATAATAATTCACACAAATTATTCAATGAGTTATAGTTCTTATCAATGACAACTCTTCTATATTGATCCTTTTCCTTTTTCCCTTCCATTAAAAAAATCCTTTTTATGTTTAGTGGGCTCGTGCTTATGTAGAATTTGGAGAAAGTTTAATATCCCTACAACTACAGGTACAACTGTGTCTGATCTTATATTGGATTCATGGTAAACGTGTGATCCTTCAAGCAAGGGTGTAAATTCTGCCTTCTCAAAAGTGTGCATTTAGGTGTGAATTCTTCCAACACTTTCATAATAATAATAGTATTTGAGACTTACACGACATCTAATTGCCTGGAGAGTGAATTTTAAAGGGGCATACCAGAATTTTGCTTAGCAGCCCTCACAAAACATCAGGAATGAAGAATCTTTATTCCATTTCAACAAAATCAAATGCTGGCCGTGTGCTAATAATAAATAATAGTAAGACTTGCTACTCTTGAGCAATTTCTTTCTTTATTCTTTTGTTTTTATGGGCCAACCTTAGGCTGATTATATCAAGTTGAACCGAGAATTGATTTGGTGATTGATTCATACATTCTAAAATACTAGGGCATTTTAGAATTGGTGAAAACCGGTAACAAATCAGTGTTGCACCTGTCCTTTTCAAAAGTTTTAATTTTTTTTATTTAATTTAAAATATTTTAAGATAAATAGAAGTACTACTTAAATATTTCACATAAATATAAATTATTTTATCAATTATTATTATTTTTATTTTATGAAACATATAATTTAGTCATATATTAATTTATAATTTTTTAGATCCTAATTTTTTATAATTCTACATTAATTTATCACTTACAATATTATATAATATTAAAAAATATAAAATTGATTCAATTACAATTCAATTACATTCGAACCATTAAATCCTAATTTAATGTCTTCGTCAGTACGGTTTAAAAACCTTGGTTAGACACATATCTTTTTTTACCAGAGGCAGGTTGGATAATTAAAACTAGAATAAGAATGTCTACTTTTTTTAATTTATTTTTTGACAGAAGAGGTTCTATTATGAAAGCAAAAATACAGGAATCTACAATATTCCTTATTTACCTGTTTTGTCAAGTACGTATTGGACTTCGTCCAAGATTTCTATTAGACTTTGTTTGGGAGTTAAAAGGGGAAGTGAAGGAAAGAGATTTAAGAAGAAGGGAGGGAAAGAAAAGGGAGGAAAATGAGGAAAGTTTCTTTCTCCTTATTTGGGAGTTAAAAATATATTAAGAGAGAAAAATTGAGAGTTAATAAGATACTTTTAGAATTTTTTTTCTTGAATTGTGATTCAGTGCTTTGTATTTTGGTGTTTTATTAACTGAGGTAGAATAGTACTGTTATTAACACTGATTGGGATAGGATAGTAATTTTATTAATTTTCCTTCTAAAAATCCTTAACTAAGGGGACAATAATTTTTAGGTTTTGAAGGAATTCAGAAGAGTTTTAAGAATCCTTAAATTCTTTTCTTCAAAAATTAAAACTTTCAAACAAGAAGATGTTACTATCCAAACATTTTCCTTTCCTTCCTTCCCCTCTAAAATCTTTCTCCCAAATAAAGTTTTAAATGTATAATTTTTATTATTAAAGGTTAGACATTAAATATCTTCGAGAATTTAATTTTAGTTGATTTATTACTAGAAAAAGTATAGTCCACAACTTTTCTAATCGATAACCAAGGTTTGGTCGAACACATGCACACCCAACATTCCATTCATGTTTTTTTCTTCTTATAAAGTATGTAATGAGTAATGAAACACCGCCTTAATATTACTAAACACGTCAATTAATTAGTATGAATTGTTTTAAATAAATTGGTGATCTTGGATTTAAATTTTAAATATGTAACTATTTACGTGCTTAAAAGAAGAATTTTGTCACTTATTATTATAATTTTACCAAATTAAAAAAGGATTATTTTTCATAAACATAATACTTGCAACCTCGTAAAAAAATTAAACAGCCTTAATCATCTTATAACAAACGAAGCTTACAATTCAAAAAGTCCTTTTCAACATCAAAGAGTCATGTACACGGGTATATGTTTGTATGCGATTTTTTATTTTTAAATTTCCAGTCCCTTTTAAGATGGTTATCACGTTTACAGATTGCTTGACAACTGTCAATGCGTACAAACAAGTAAACCAAATAATAGTATCATTTCCAAATTTTAGGTCATAGTTTCATACGGTAAAAATACGTAGCTTACACGAAGATCACATACACACTTCATAGCATAGTCAATCTTAACAATCACGCATCTACAAAAACATTGCTAATCAATGTGGCCTTGTAGCTAACATCCAATGTGCTAAGAAATCAACTGACATTGACATGTTATACCTAGCTGGACTTTTGAAGTTGTGTGTTTATACTGGATCTTACAAGTTACAAACTTAATTTTGCCCCGGAACTTGATTTTTCTAAATTTTTCAGAAGTAAATTTGTGAGTAGTGATTTGTGTTTGGAACTTTATTTAAAAAGGTAATTTTGGTAAAAAAAAAATAATGTTGATTGGAACTTATTAATAATAATCACTTTTATATGTGTGATTATTAATTGAAATATGTAAATGTTGTTAAATAGGGTTAAATTATAAAAATATATTTATTAATATACATTCAAGTGAAATTTTTTACCCTAAAAATAGTAATATTTTTTTTGCAGTTAAAGACCAAAATTATAATTTTGATGCAAAAATAATTTTGGTCCTTGCAATTTTTTTCCCTTGCAAAATATAGAAAGTTGGATTAAATATATTTTTAAGTCCCAGTAAATATGACCATGTCTGATTTTAGTGCTTGCAAATTTTTTTTTTGGTTCCCTTACAAAATATATATAGTTGCGTTATTGAATTTAATTAATTCAATCTACATGAATTAGAAAAATTAGAGAAATATACACAAAAAATGAAGCAAATTATTTTAAACAACAGAGTGGCTAACCAAGTTGGACAAGGCGCTTACAATAAGTCTTACTGGTGTTTTAGGAATTCTACTTAGTTGCTTGAATAACGAGTTATATTTATGTATTGTCAATCCTAGTGCTTTTTCTAAAATAAGTTTGAAAACGAGATCTTTATACCAATTTTCCTTAAAATCGATGCTTATAGTAATATATTGCTATTCTTTTGGATTTGGTTCCTTTAAAGTGAGAAGGCTATACTTTAGAGGATAAAATACAATAATATCCATTTATTAGGATATCAAGGGTTGGGATTGTAATTAGGTTTAGATTTTGTTATATATACTATTTGATTTTATCATAATTTTCAACAATTAAATTTTTAATGAACGACTGAATAACTTTATCATCTAAAATGTACTTCCTCACTTTCATGAGTTAGAAAAAGTTTTTATTATTTTCTTTTTAGAAAACATGTATATTGAACAATTTTTCTCGAGTTGAATATAACTATGTGTGCTACAAATGCAACAATCTTTAAGTTTACATGAAATGAGATAATAGATAAAAAAAAAAAAATAACACTAAAATATCATATAGATTCTGAAAACAAAAATATAATATCTCTTCAAACTAACTTACGGGGGGGTGGGGGACTAACATCCAAATTAAATGAACTAGATGCAAAACTAAAATCTACTAGAAAAAGCAATTCTTGTGCAAATTAAATAGAATGGCCCCTTATGCCAAAATAGTGCAAGGATTTTTTTTCCCATTTTGCTTCTTTTATCTCGACAAAACTTACCTCAACAAAACTTATCTCATAGAAAAAGATTAGGGCTTCTTAACTATAAGTTTAAATAGTTGTTTTTTTATTGAAAAGGTTGGGGGTATTTGTTGATACCATGGAGATCTACATCAATGAACCATGAGCAATTATATAGGTGAATCTGACATCACATCTTAACCCAAAATCTTAAGGCTCAAGTTTATGGATCTTTCTTTCATTTAAATGGTGTTCAACTTTCTCATTCTCACACAATATAGAATTTTACCTCACTTATATTTCAACAATCTCTCTCAAGTGAGTTTCATCCACATGGTAGCTTTTCCCTCAAGTGTGAGGTGAAGTCCCACATTCTATAGGAATGAAAAGGTTGAACATCATATAAGTGAAAGCAAGACCTATAAAACTGAGCCTTAAAATTTTTAGATTAAAATATGGTGTTAAGCTCACTTATATAGTTAGCATAACTCATCTTAGCTAGAAGATGAGCACGTGGTCTACTCATTGAGGAGTGTAGAAACTTTTTTCATATAAACTCTTTTGTAGAAATCCTAATTTATGTTTACTTTTTTTTCGTATATTATAATTTGGTACTACATTTTTAATTATTATTTGGAGAAATCCATTATAGTTGTATATGTTCTCCTCCTTTTGTTTAATGGTTATTTAGGACTTGCTACACATGATAGTATTTGAGGTGTTAATATAATAGAGATTTTTTTTTGCTATTGTGATGCCTTTGCAAATTTTTTTTATATAAAAAATAAATATAAGCTTCTAGGTACAAAGGACATCGTGGTGTGATGGCTAGATCAATAATTGAAATATTGATTAAATTTATGTACTTGGTGGTATTTTTGTCACAATTTGTGTACCTTGTTTATTTTATTATTATTATAAAAAATTATTATAGATTTTTTACTTTAAACAAGGAAGGCATATACATTTTAAAAAAAAAAGTGAAGAAAATCAATATAAGAAAAAATATAACTAAAATTAATTTCATCTGCCAAATTTTTATATTATCAACTAATTAAAATTATTTTTAATAAAATTTAATATTATTATTATTATTATTATAAAATTCAATAATCTTATCATATATAATATTTTTTATTAAATGACATTGTGCAAAAATTTTACGGAAATGTATTTAAATTAAATTCGTATAAATAGTTTTTTTATAAAAAAAAATGTTAATGTATAACAAGTGAACTTAAAAGATTCATCATGATTACCACTAAAATTTGCTCATGTATTATAAATAGGATTTGACTCTTCTAAAGTGAAGAGTACACTATACTTTATTGTCTAAAGTGCATTATCCTCACTTATGAGCTAAATTCCGAGAAAGTAAGTCTCACCTAATCCAAAGTTTTTTCCCACATTAGACCCTGTATGTTTTTCCTATTGTCCTTTTAATTCACATTTGCTTTTTTGTCAAGTTATAGATTTAATCAGCATGTCCTTTTTATTCATACTTAACCAACGCATCTAATTATTCTTTCTATAAATCATATGAAGCAAAATATAAATATAAATATAAAGTAAATAATATTTAAATTATATTGTCACGTAATGTTAGGCAAAAAATTAATATAATACTTTTTTAATAAAAAATTTAATTTGGGACTATTTTAAAATTATTTATCAATATGGGACAGTCAAACACGTTTAAATTATACGAGATTGAACACGCTTAATTTGGGCGTGACTCAAAGGGGTGTCACGCCTAATTTGAGCGTTTTCAGTCACACCCAATTTGGGCGTATTTCAGCTGACCCACTTTATTTAAACCTCCTCTCCAAACTCATTTTTTCACACCTTTTCTTCTAAATCTCCTATTATTCTATTATTTATTGAAATTAAAAGTTTTTGTTTTTGTTGATATATTTTGTAATGAGTTCAAGTGGTGAGTGTGCTCGTGTTGTGTTATTTTTTAATGAAAGGAAAGTTGAATGACGACAAGGTGTTGTTTTTGAAGAGGAGAAAAGGCCGACATGTATCAATCGAAACTCAACACTCAGTGAATTGCATGAGAATATACGACAAAAATTAGCTCTAAAAGACAACCAATGTATCACTACGGCAAGATTATGGTAACATGCGCAATACATGGCATTTCAAGTACTAGATGATGAAGACATAGAAATGGTCATGGAAGCATTTTTCAACCAATCAAGGAAAGATTTTTTAGAGTTGTACGTGAATTTTACCGTAGCAAAGGATGTTGTTTTACCCATAAGGTCAGTTGCTTTAAATTCTGCACATAATACATCATCATATGTTGCTCTAGTTGTAAACGTATCTAAGGAAGATGAACATGACCCAACTTGGGTTATGGATGAGGATGAAGAGGATGATGATAATGAAAATATTGCAATGGAAGATCGTCTTCTTAAGGAGGATGCTAGTGCATCGGATAATGATGAGGATTGTGATGTGCATGCAAGTGAATTCCAAGAAGATAATGATGTGGGGTCGTCTCAAATCCGTCATCATCCTAAGATTAGATCGACTCAACCAGAGCAACCCATTGAAAGTATGTTAGGGAGGAAATCAATGAAAATATAGTCATATATGTATATTTGTATGTTATAGTATTTTATTTGCTTGATATGTTTATTAAACTGATTTTGTATGTGCAGGTGCTGAGGTCACTCCGTTTTGGGATGAAATTTCACATTATACATATATTGATTTCAGTCATCCAAGCAAAGAATAATCTTTTATTGGTTCAGGTTCAGTGCAGGGTCCATGGCAATTAGGGGATGAGTTGTTTGTTAAACAGGAATTTGCATCCAAAAAGGACGTGAAATTTGCAATTAAGCGGAACCTCATGAAGGAGCATCAAGAAGCAATTGTGGTGGAGAGTAAGCCTAACAAGTTTAGCATAAGGTGTGTTGCTCATAATGAGGGTTGCCCCTGAAGGGTTAGGGTAATTAAACCAACGTACCGTGAGAAGTGGCTTGTTTCAAAATGGGGTGGAAAACACAATTGCCTGAATGATCATATTACACAAGGTCACAGACAGCTTGATGCTGATGTTATTGCTTCACTTGTAGTATGTATGTTTTTATTGAATTTGCTCTATATGTCTTTAATAATGGTTTTTTAAAGTATGCTCTTAATGTGAATGTTACAATTTCATTGTTGGGAATGATTAAGGAGGAATCGTCTGTGTCGATTGCATCGGTTCAGGAGAGGATTACTCATTTGTATGGATTTAAAGTTTCATATCGAAAGGCCTGGTATGCGAAGCAAAAAGCAATGGCAATGATTTATGGGAATTAGGAAGAATCTTATGCATTTTTGCCCAGGTTGTGTTGCTACATGCTTCGTTTTTCACCAGGTTCTTTTTATGATATTCAAACAAATGATTATTTTGTGGGACATCGATTGATACAGGCAAAACGTGTGTTTCATCGCATTTTCTGGACTTTCAGACAGTGTTGCGAGACTTTTAAATTTTGCAAACCCATGATTCAAGTTGATGGGACTCATTTATATGGCAAGTATACAAGAAAATCGTTGATTGCCACAACTCGGGATGGAAATAACGAATGTCTGCCACTGGCATTTGCCATTGTTGAAGGGGAGACTTTGGAAGCCTGGGAATACTTCCTTGCTAACATTCTCTTGTATGTTACCCAAATGCAAAATATATGTCTCATTTCAGATCGGCACCGAAGCTCCAATAGAATCAGGCATATGGTGCATGGCTTTCCGTCGACGCTCTAGCCCATGTCCTTCCTGTCTACCATGGACAACGTCAAGAGATACTTGTGGGTCGTCTTGAAGCTGGGAAAGGGGTGCATGTGGGTCTGCCTCCTCTAGGCGACAGGTCTCTTTGAAGATAGAAATGATGCGACCAATCTCTTCATGCACCCATTCAACAGTGTAACCTGGCCACTGCTCAGTGCTAGTCGCAAAGTACAGCATCTCCAGGCCATCAATCTACAAATTATAAAACAAATACATTAGTCAAGACATGAAATCCATCATAATGAATATAAGTACACAAATTACAATTAAACAACACTTACATCACGACCAGTCTTGGCAACCCTCTTCGACACATAGTGCTCCCCATTCTCCTGAACCAAACTATGTACTCATGGTTTGGTGACAACAATCCATGCAGTAGAGGGGGCAGGTCGATGTGCCGGTCCCTAACCTCCCATTGCCATATAAAGGGTCTCAGCTTACAGACACAGTTATCTTGTGGTTTACCTCGCAAGGATAGGTCATGCACACCCTTCAGCTTCCTAGGCCTTCGTGGGATTAGCTGATCTCTCCCAAATTGTCGCATACATCTATCTGGCTGAGAATACTCAATTGTGTGGAAGCATATGACGGGAGTACTAGCCATCCACAACAGTCACTGCTGATCAAATGCACCAAGGAAGTGGTAGTCTGCATATGGTTGCCAAACCACCTGCACAAAAGAATTAAACACATAATTATGAAAATACAGCGACCAAAAATGCAAATTATCAAAGTACAGTGACCAAAACTCTTATAAGTAACAATATGTGTAAGGACCCTTATCCTTTTAATTTTTCGGCGCTTAACCCCGCGCGATAGCGCGGGGATTCAGGTTAGAAAGCCGGTGAAAGGTGCTTAAAAATGCAAGTTTTATGGCTGTTCTGGCATATGGCGCGACCCACTTGAAGGGTGGCGCGACACGCGCCATATGTGTTATACAGGGCAGATGGTTCTGCCATTCCACGCGAGTCGCGTGAAGATCCACGTGAG
>PYAF01005890.1:150986-167422 GCA_007407185.1 Glycine tomentella
GTCAACATATTCAATATAAATGCTACATACATTTTTAAAAAAATAAATGTCATCTCATTCTAATAACTGAAATTACATTAATTTAAAACTAATAACATAAAAAAAGTTTTACACTTAAAAATAACTATAAATTTTGTCTTTATTTAAAAAAAATATGCATTATTATATTTATATTAAATAGTTGTAAATCAAATAGAATATTAAAATTGTACAAAAAATAACATAACAACTTCATAAATTCTATCTTACACAAAATTAATAAATAGTATATGACGAATAATCAAATAATAAATAGAACAACTTAAATATTTCTTAAAAAAGTTTCAGAGCAAATCACAATTGAACAAAAAATGATTTTTTTTATGAACAATAAAAGTTCCACACCGTAACTTCTTACTTTATAGAAGTTATAGATACATTATCTCCACCATTAGCCAAAAAGTTCTATCTCAATCATATTAAAACTACTTTTTTTTCCTTTTTTGTAATTGTTTGTCCCTTGTAATTTATGACCTTTTTTAACTCTATCTCTGAATTTAACTTTAATAGTTTTTTAAGAAAATAATAATTAATAAAGTTTAAATTTAAATTTTTAATATAAATTTTAAATATATTCTAAAATATTTATCTGTTATGAACTTCAATTATTATATAATTTTTTTATTAATGATTAATTATAAAATTTAATTATGTAAAATAAATATTTATTCCCCAAAATACAAAAACTAGTGTACTGGTTATATTAAAGTGATAAAATAACTGAAGGCGAATTGAAAATGAAGAATATTGGTAATTTATCATAAATTAGTCATAAATTGATAATATTTTTAACAGTTGTCAAGTGTCAACAATCTAAAATTAGCAGTGTAAACATGATATGAAGATAAGTAACACGTACTAATAGTGGTTGAATCACTTGAATCTAATAGAAGGAATTAGGGCATGTTTTGATATCCATTTGAGTATCTTAAACATACTTTTGGGAGCTCCAAATTTAATTTGGTATTATATTTGGGTTTTCTGAAAATTATCTATGTATATCGGGAAAATCTGCGTTTGGATTAGAAGCAAAAAAATCGATGTTTTAAAGTAAAAATACTTTGACTTGTATATTTAAAATAGAAACATGAAATAAATTTGGTAGAGGTCTCTTCTCTTCTATTCTCTTTTCACTTCCAGAATGCATCAACATCATCTCACTCTAACAAGCAACCGACAATCTCCCTCTACAATAAGAAGGTAAAGAAAGAATCAGTCTCTTCTTTTCTTTATTATAGTGAAAAATAAATCCAGCCTTTTGCAACAAAATTATCGTATCAATAATAAGAAAATAAAAAGGAGATCTTTTGTTGGCTTGGCTAATACCCTCTTATCTTTTTTGCTGATGACAATACTTGGTCACTACTATTATTTTTTCTTCTTACCGTTCAAAATTCTTCTTTATCCAAAATTAACGGCCTAACAGTCATAATTAATTGTTTATTAGTCCAATTTCCCAATAGAAAACTGAAGAAACAAACAAGAGAAAGAATCCTAATTCCTAGCGTAGAGGCTAATCTGCTTGGTGGGGGCCATTGCACCCATCCCCAAATTGTCATTTTCAAGTTGGATAAACACACACTTAATTCATGTGCCAATGGCATGTGATCTCAGCCTTTATATTTCAAGAGCAACAAGACACTGAAATGGTGGCACTTTTTCTTGTGTTGTGTTTGTGTGCTTCTGCTAGCAGTGATGAAATGAAATTCCATGCAAAACTCCACAAAAGCCACCATCTTTGATTCAACAAATCAACACCCAGTTTCCAAAATCCCATTTTGTTTTCCCTTTCTTTTTTCCTATATAAACCAAGCTTTAATTTCCTTCTGAATTAATACTCCTTGATCTTGTGTGAAGATGGACACTAATGACTGGGAATTCCTTTCTTATGATAGCCTTTATGATGCGTCCTTAGATTCAAAAAGTGTTCTTGATTTGGATGACTATGACTTGTGCACCTCACCAAAATTCAAGAAATCCTCCGAAGCATCAAGGAATTTTCATCCAAGGGAACCAAAACAGGTTATCCATATTCCAATTCAATTGGAACCAAGAATTGGGAAGGCCCCAGATGAAGGGCTAGTGGAAGAAAACACTAAGGATCATCATGTTGAGGTCCCTCTTGTCCCATCATCACCAACTACCATTGAGAAAATCAAAGGAGGGATTTTGGAAGCTGATTATGACACTGTTGCACACCTTTTCTCCAAGATCAAGGAGATTGAGTCTCCAAGGTCCATTGGTAGAGGATTGTTGTTCCCTTCACCTGATATAGGTGCTTTGAAATTTGAGGACAAAGGTGGTGAGGCACAAGAGATCATCTTGGCCTCTCCAAGAATGAAGATTGAGAAAGAAATTGCTACTATTATGGACTGTGGCAAAGAAGTGGGGGACTCTAGTGGTGGTTTCAACTTTTGGAAGTGGAGCTTGAATGGTGTTGGGGCTATATGTTCTTTTGGATTTGCTGCTGCCACAATCTGTGTCCTAATTCTTGGAAGCCATCAAAGGAACAACAAAATCCAGCAGGATCAGAAGATTCGGTTCCAGATCTATACTGATGACAAGGTCAGCAAATGTCTTAGTTTTGTTTTTATTTTTATTATTTTGGTTTGTGATTACTTAACAATTAAAAAAACTTTAGGCATGGTTTTATGCATATTTTAGTATAGGATTATGATGGAAGGGCCAATTCTCTGGTTTGATGAAATGATGTCATTAAAATAAAGGTGGGGTTTGGGGGAACACTATGTCTTTGCTTACTTTTGCATCAACTATGCAATTTTAATGTTCTTGAATAGTTCCTTGGATATGGATATTTGGATATTTAATTATTGAAATGACCCTTAATTGTGACTGCAGAGGATTAAGCAAGTGCTGCATGCAACCAAATTGAATGAAGCAATGTCAGCAGTGAGTGGTGTTCCTCTGAGTAGAGCTCGCATAAACTGTGGTGGTTACTATGATGGCCTTTGATTGAGGCATTGATTAAAGAAGTTTCGGATTGTGCAATCGGTCAACATATTATTCTAGATCTATCATATAGTTTTCCTTTTCTTTTCTTGTAAATAAAATAATGAGGATGGTGTCTTATAAACTAATTAAGCTACAGATTAGGGGCTCTTTTAGTATTATAAATTTATAGTACTATTATTTTATCGATATGGTTTTGGAGGATAAAAAAGCTTTTCTGGAAGTTGGCCCAAGTTCTGCAGCAATTGTTGGAAGAAAGGTTTTCAAAATGAATGAGTGGGGTAGGTTGAAAATGGGTATAGAAACTTGATTTTTTTTGTTAGGCATGCTCCAAATGCTGGCATAAAAGTTGGCAGAATTAAGTGTGGCAGCAATTATTAATGTTTTGGAAATGAAGTCAAGTCATAAAGAAAAGCGCATTGCTCAACTAATGATCCATTATTTACTTTCATGAAGCTTAATTACCAATATTAATGCTTATTGCTTATACGTTTAAAAACGATTGCACGTGGAGATGTGGCAGGGTATCCTATTTATTTTCGGTTCTAAAGACACGTATAATATCACAAGTTGTATATATAGGGGAAACATATGAGACTAGATGACGGGTGAGACATGAGTATTTTTAATCATATAATTTTGAAAAAAAATTAAGATTACAATAATTTTTTATGTAATTTTTTTAAAGTTAAGACTTAAGAGTGTTTGATTCGCGGAATAAAATTTGATTTTCAAAATTGTAAACTTGAGAACAAGTTTTAAAAAATAGTCTTGTTAATTAGTGTTTTTAAAACATTGATTAAGATATTGGTTAGTATTTGTCTTAAAAAAATTATATATTCTCCATTCTTATTTATAAGACCTAATTCTGAAATGATTCTTATTTCTTTTTAAAAGATCTAATTTATAATATTTCTTGTATTAGTTATTTTTATATTAAAAATACTCCTAATTTAAAGAAGAGAGACAATGTATTGATAAATCATTAGAAGAAAGAGGCAAATTAATTACAATGATAATTTTAGAAAAAAATTATAAAATTAATACGAATTCATTACTACTAATTAAATTAATCATTTTTTTTAATTTAGATGAGTTAAGTAATTGGGTCTTTTAAATAGGAATAGAAGGAATATCTAAAAACAACCACAGACCCGGGCCTAAAAAGTTATACTAAAGTTTACATTGTATTTAAACTAGCATATTAGGTGAATCGAAATATCGAATATGATTTTATACATAACTGGAAAAGGCAAAAAAAAATTACAACCTGGAATGGCCCGACACAAACTTTTGGTGGGCTAGGTTGACCTGCAAGTTTCGATCCATTTTGATGGTACTTTATTCTTACACCCCAAAATGGGGTCGATAGGGTTGAAAATAAAAGAAAGATAGCTAGAGAAAAGAAAAAAAGATAGAGAGATAAATAATGGATGTGATAAGTGAAATAATAAAAAGCTTAGAAAGATTGTGAGAAAAATAAGGTGAAAGTGAGATGGAGAGAAAGTAGATAAACGAGTAGTATGCTTTGACATGAACTTGAACCCATGCTACTCGAAAAATCCTGCACAAGCTGCTTCTCATAAACTATATTGGATAGTTTATGAAAATAAGCTCAAAACATCTTATAGATTACCTATGAAAAAATTTATCAACTTTCTCAAACACTCTTATAAGTACTTATAATAGAATATGTTTAAATAAATTGTTTATAAGCTGTTCCAAACGGAAACGGGACCTATAGTGTTGCTTCTATTAAATTAAAAAAAAAAAAAAAACACTTATTACTTATTTATTAAATCAAAATAATTAAGGACCTTTGTTGCATTTTACTACTGGTTGAGGGGCCAACTTTCTAAGCTATTGTTCTCGGGCTTCTGAGCTCATGTCCCACATTTTGAGCTTCTATTCTTCATCTAAGCTATTTCAGTTTACTTCATTTTTAATGATAACAAATTGTAATACCAATTTGATCCTGTGTCTCTAGTTATAAATTTTAGTGGCAGTAACCAACTTTCACTTAACAAAAACTATCACAAATTGATAATAAAAAATTAGCAAAAAATATATAAAATATTAATAAAGAATCAAATCGAGATAATAAAAAATAAATTTAAAAAACAAAGTACTATTTTTACCTAAATTAGTCTTGTTAAAATAAAAACTCAAGGCATGCATGAGATGCATAGTTGGGATTATTTTTTACCTAAAAAACAAATTAACGTACTATTTTTTTAACCTAAATTTAAATTGGGACTTGACCAAATGGATCCAAAGGGTAAACTGATGAGATTTCTCCCGTTCATTAAGCAAGATATTTGTGGTGTGAATCAAATAAATGAGGCTGCAAAGAGGGAAAGTGACCTATATTGAACTACCAAACTATCTAGACAAAATGAGATATATAGAGACACGACCCCTCACGAGAAAATGAGACTATGGACGAGCACAAATGGGACACGTTGTTCATTGGCTGCAGTGTGGGAGTGAATATATTAACTGAAAAAGAGAAATTGAATTGATGTGATGGCTTTGTTGGAATCATTTGTTGAATACCACGTACTTGGAAATTAAAGAAAGAGGGAACCATAACAACTAATTCAACCCAAGTTGGACGTTGTTTGTCATGTGGCGACGTGTGGGATAGCCATGGATTCCAATAATTCAACATTCAAAACATATGGATAAAAAAATAAGTTTGAACATTATATGAGGGAATCTTAAATCTTTGTTAATTAAATTGCTTACTGAATACTGCTAGACTATAGTTTACCATAAATAAGATAATTCGACTTGTTTTGACTCCTCAATTGTTTTCTATTTTATTTTTAACTTTTCCCTTGAATCTTCTTGTCCTGATTTTTTGGTCCACCTACCAATAAGATATCATTGAAGTGTATGAAGAGGTTTAAAGAGTAAAGACCCTCTTTTAAGTCGTGGCCCGTAGCCTGTACGTTAAATTGTTCGTGCCACGAGCCTATGATCATCTATGTATGAATTCTTATAAATTAGTGCCTGCACACTTGACGGATATCAGTCTCTGTTTTGCAAAACATTATGTGCATATTTGGTTTACAATTGAAAATGATGCGGTGTCATTTCAATGCAAACCTAACAGATAAAAATAAAATGAACTCAAAAACAAGGGCCCTGAGCTGTTGAAAAAATTATTTTTGTCTCAAACGTAATTTTGCAACTGCAAGGTGATGATATTTGGAGGAGATGTTACATTTGGTTAGGTGATCCGAGTAGTAGATCTTAAATTGGGATCTTACACTACTTTTACTTTTTGGTGAACCTCATAATATCATGTAGGATTAAAGATCTTTCAAAATCCCTTTAATTTTTTTCTTTAATGATAGATTTCATTTTGAGATCTTAGGGATAGATAAAGAGGAAAAAAATTTATTATTTTTTAAGCAATGTGTAGATCTTGAGCATTCTTCTACAAGAACTCATTCATCATGTTAGAGATCTTCCGGGAATTGTATATCGCATTTTTGGCAGCATAGGGGAAGCTTTACAGGAAAAATGGCTGCACAAGGAGCATGGTTGATATGGTTATCTGTTATATGGTCTATTTGGACATTAAGAAATGGGAATATCTTCGAGAATGATGAGTGTGCAGTGGAAAGGTGCTGGACAATGTCAAATATAGATCCTGGATGTGGATTAGAACAAAGACGAAGGGAATAGAGGATGTGTATTTGTATGAGTGTTGTATAGACCCAATATTTGGATTAAACCAGCAGCGATAAACACTTTCATGCAGGGCTATGTATTATGGTTTTTTCATGTAACTCTTTTATCTGGGTCTGCTATTGCTCACGACTTGTTACATAGCCACAGTTTAATGAAATTTCTTTTAGCTGTACAAAAAGAAAAAAACGAATGATGACGTTTGGTCTGTTGAAAGAAATGTCTTTAAATTTAGGCTTATGTATGAATTTAGTCCTGCAAGTTTTTTTTTTTTTTTTTTGCTTCAATTTTTAGTTTAATAAACTTGTATTTTTTAATTTTAATCTAAATATCAATTTTTTTAATTTTAGTTACTAGAAGTTTGCACTTTCTTGACTAAAATTAGAAAAATGCAAATTTAAAAGTAAATTTTGACAAGTTCAGATGAAACTTAGAAATATTTCTAGACCTAAACGTGACAAACTTTCTAGTGTTGCTGCTCGTCGAAGCACCATCAGTATAGGGAAATACTTGGGATTTCCTATAATAATACAAACTAAAGGAGACTTTAGTTATGTTATTGATAAAATGCAAACTAATCAGCGTGTTGGATATGGAGGGTTTTCTTAATAAAACAGGGCGTCGTTTTCTTACTGCAGTGCCTA
The DNA here is from genome assembly GCA_007407185.1 of Glycine tomentella. Taxonomy (NCBI): domain Eukaryota; kingdom Viridiplantae; phylum Streptophyta; class Magnoliopsida; order Fabales; family Fabaceae; genus Glycine; species Glycine tomentella. The sequence goes on from PYAF01005890.1 coordinate 158,339, forward strand.
CTTAGTCCATGCCAAAATTTGAATCCTCAGGAGATTTGTGATATAGCATTTGTAATTATATTTGGAAAGTTGTTGATCCTGCTAATTGAAAAGGCTAATGGAAAAGAATAAGGCAGTCTGGGGTTGGTTAACACGGCTCTGCGTAAAGCACGTTTGGAACATTATGCATGTTTAATATTTTAATCGAGTATTTATTTAATGGTTATATTATAGGTTACTTTGTTATAATTAGAAGACTAATTCATGTAGCGTATATGTCAAAGTAACATATATTAAGTCTTCTATTTGTCTATAACCACTTTTTTTTATTCTATTTTCTAGCTAGTTGATAGCTTTAGCTTTTACAAGTTAACGAGATTCTATCACATGAAAAATCTATCTATCCCTGGAGTTGCTGATGTGTTGAAACTTGAGAGATATGGTGTGGTTAATGGTATTATTTCATTATGGTTTGATAATTAATTGATCTAAGAATGGACCCTTATGTAATCAAGTTCCCTCTACTATGTTCCTGACTCCTGCCTCCTTGTGCAGGACATCTTTTATCATAATATCATCATATTCTGCATTTCTCTTATCTTTACACTATCACCTTCAGCAAATCATCGTTACTGATCCTGTGGCAGATGATTATCACATTGATAAGGAAATTCAATAGTGCATATCTCTAGGACAGGCACGAATCTTTGTTCATAGCAAGCCTCTGGTGATACTAATTATTGGTCAGAAATCAGAATAATAGTTGGTCTGAGACTCGTATATTAATGCCGGCCCTGAGTATAATTTAGGGATGGAATACAACTTTCTCTCTCCTAATGAAATTTTTCAGAAAAAACACATTTATCGTGTCTTTCTCTTTTTCTACTATTGTAAAGACTAGAGATAATTCAGACCCTTAGGAAGCAACACTTAGGGTCCATGCTTAACACCGGTCAAAAGTTTTTAACAGCATAAAATATATTTTTTTGTTTTTATAAATATTGAAAAATTTAGAATTTGTTTTTGTAAAAATTTTGGTATATTTTTCGTCTTTGTAAAATTAAAATATCTTGTTTTTGGTCCGGAGTCAGTTTTGGAGGAATCCGAGTCTACGTGACATTTTTTAAAATATATTTTTTGTTCCTATAAATATCGAAATTTATCCTTGCAAAATTTTGAGTCTTTTTTTTGTTCTTCAAAAATTGAAATCTATTACTTTTTTTGCCCAAATTTAGGTTCAAGTATCCAAACCTATGTGTCACTCTTTCATTGATTCCATTAATGGTTATGAGAGTGGGTAATTTATAGGGATTAAAATCACTAGGCTAATACTAGAGAGAGGTGAATTCGGAAGCCAAATTGTTAAGTTTGTCAACAACGTTTGATTCCGAACATTGGAGTTAGTATTCATAACATGAAGTTTGAGAGTGAAGGTGTTAGATTTTCGAAAGGAAGGAGAATTCAAAGAAGAAAAAGAACATGGCAAGGTCAATAAGGTGGAACTAGTCATTGTAGTTGAACAAAACATTTAAAAAAGAAAAAAAATGTTTATGTAAACTTGAAGAAGATGAAAAAAGTTAAGGAAGAAAGAGGTTAGAAAAGAGAGATTTAGAAATTTGTGAAATTTTTTTATGTATTTTGTGACTGTTTTTAATCTCCAGACATCACTTACTCCCATAATCATCAATGGAACCAATGAAAGAATGACACGTAAGTTTGGATATGGAACATACATCTGGCCAAAAATTAACATGTTTCAATTTTTCAACTATGAAAAAAAGACTCAATTTTGCAAGGACAGATTCTAAATATTTCAGTATTTATAAGAACAAAAAATATATTTTAGCCTATAATTTAAGTTTAAAGAATATCACGTCCAAGCCTAACTCCATGCAAAAAAATAACACATTTCAATTTTACAAAGACTAAAAACATATCGAAAAATTTGTAGGGATGAATTTTGAACTTTTAAATATTACCGGAACAAAAAATATATTTTAACTTTTTTAAAAATATATTTATAATTTGTTGTATTTTATATTATTTTGTTATTTTTATAAAATAGATTGGAATTGTTACCTCATTTTATGTCTACTTAATCAAATTAATTATGATATGTGATTAGAAAATATAAGAGGTTTAACTTTTATCTAGAAGTGTTATATTCATAAATTCAAGTTAAATAAATTTTTAAACAAAGGAATATTATAAATATATTTTCTAACACACTCTTTTAAACACATCCTTAACTATAACATAATATAATAAACTTATTTTAATAACTGATTTTTTAACAAGATTTAAAAAACACAAACATCAATTCAAATTATAAAGAAATTTAAACTAAAATTTAGTAATTGTGTCAATTTCAATAAAATTAGGCATATATTTTTTATACAAAATATATTTATAATTCCAAATACTTACATATATATAAGAATTCATTATTTATTATTTTTTCTAAAACCCATAAAATGTCAGGACTAACCTGCATATATTATATTATCCGTAATATACATGACCTTCCCAGTGATGCTGTAAGGTTCCATAATTTGACTTGGAACACTTTGGAAGTGTTCAAGGTACAACCAGAGAGGGCTGGTTTTGGTGGTCTCATTACAAATGAAGACGGAGAATGGCTCGAGGGAGACGTTTCTCTAATTTTGTGGTGCGTTCTTGATGCAGAACTTTTAGCCATTTGGTGTTATTTTAAAGGAATCTTAATGTACCTTACAATGCTTTATCTACAAGTTATGCATCATTCCTTCAATGACCTCAAATAAGCTCTAGATTAAGGATTATTATTTCATATATATGTTTTTATTAATTCCCTGCACATTAATACACATTTTAGATGTAAATTGGGAGAGTTTCCTCAAAACTAGAGATACGCCATAGGATTTTGCATTTTTCTTAAAGAGATTTTTGCCAATATCCTTGTAAAACCAATAAAAACAATAGTTTTTATTTTTTAAGTCCCCAGCAGAATTCAAAAAACAAATCCATGAAAAGTGTGGTAAGCAAGTTGGTGCATGCGTCTTAAATACTATTTACATTTGATTTTCTAGAATACAAATTCAATCTACTATGATCTTTGGTGATAATAGTTGACTATCCATTTGGGTTCAAAGTCAATATTACATAAAAGCAAAACATATTAACATATATAGATTGTCACTTTATTTGTAAGAAAGCTCATTCTAATGTTCTCAAATTGGTTTATGTAAAATCTCAACACCAATCAACTGACCCTTTGACAAAGCCTCTTTGAAGTTTCACAATCTATCAAGAAAGTCCGGAACTTTAAACATATACAAGTACTATTCCCCAAAGATGCCTATTAAAAACTTATTTAAGATAGTTGTTAGTTATTGAGTTAGTTGGCTTGTTATGTCAATTAATGACAGTTTCTTCTATTCGTGTATGAGATGGGCCATCTATTAATTGTTATGTCAATTTGCTCTTAGTTCTAATTTATTGTGGCTGGGTGATGAAGGTGTATGGGACAACATTGGTTATGGGTGGGGTCGCACTAGCTGGTGCCTAGTTCCACAGATGGTTAGATGAACTGATCCATGGCAATGATGAGAAGGATTCGAGATGGGCACTAAACCCTTTGTTGGATTAATCATGAATAAAACAATATTTTAATAACTAATTATAGTAGAAAATAATTATAATAACTATTTGTTTGAATTTTGTGAAAAATATTTTTATAATAAAATTTTAAAAAAATCATATATAGTAATTAATTTTATTTTTGAAATGAAATAAAAGGTAAATGTGTTGATTATAAAAGAAATAAATATTTGGGTGCATTTTTTATTTTATAACTTTTAAAATGATAATTATTTTTAATAGGTTTTCAATGGACAAGTAAATTGCAGTTAGTTTACAAGTTAAATTTTAGTATCCATTTAGTTTGAAAGTAAAAGAAATTTTTGAAACTGTGATACCTCTTATAATAAAATATTTGAACACATTTTGCAGTCATGTTTGATATCAAAATTAGTTTCCTCAATGATCAATATATAATTAGAGAATGTTTGTTTTATAATTTTAAAATTACTTTTTAATTTTTAAATTCAAAAAGTAAAAAAATAATTATTTAAAATTATTTTAATGAGTAATTTTAATTTAACAATGCTATTTCGTACAAAAGTTGTGCATGCACGAATTGCACGAATTAGTTATACAAGGACAATTTTGTTTTTTTTAAAAAAAATTAAAAATAAAAGATAAATAGTTGGCACAAATACACGTTCGTACATATTTAACGAAAACCATTTCGTACTAATAAGCATTAGTCATTTTAATTTCCTATTTTCAATTGTTTATTATTTATGTTAATTTTTATTCTAGGGCATCTTCAAGTACTTTTATAGTTTTACATAAAAAAATATTTTTTAAAAGCTAAAAACAAAAATAATTGTAAGTACATGTTGTGATATTCAATATGATTAGTGAAATTTCAGGACCAACCTCGAACAATCACATGGAGTCACTGTCTACGCAGATGCAAACAATCTGGTCCATTATGGATGAAGATTGAAAATTAAATATCAACCGTTGATACAAAAACTGAACTTTTGTTCCGTTATTAGCTAACCGCCAACCATCCTTTTTTAGTTTTTTACTTCCTGTAATAAACTTGCCCACACATTTCAAAAGTAAAAGGTTCTTAAAACTGAATATGATTCCAAATCTTTGATGTAATTCAAATATATGTTTAAACTAATTCTAACCATAAATTCTATATTAAAATGTATACAAGAGATAAATTAACTTCAAAAATATAATAATCAGATCATAGCGCTCGCACAAAGAAACTCAGAGAGGTGCACATTGTCTTTTATTATTATTTCAAGAAAAATAATGAAAGCTTAGTCACTGGGTGACAATAATAACCAAGAGCTTCAAAGCATAGTTGTTTTTGAAAAATAACCATTTCTTTTTGTACATAAAAAATGTTATTTTGGTTCAGTTTAACTATTTATAATAAAGAATTATCTTTATTAAAAAAAAGTAAAGAATTAACTTTATTGGATTAATAATTTTCACCGTAATAATTAATGTCAGTCCAATAATCAACAAGACATAAAATTGAAAAGAATACGCTAAACTGTGATTATTACTCACAAAAGAAGTACTACTAATAAAAAAGAAGCTTAACCACAAAAGCAAGTCAAACGAGGGGAACCAAACAAATCACAATAAGATTACATTATCACAACCCATAAAAAAGTACAATGAGGGAATAATAATGAATTTGTTACATAAGAATAAGAATGATGATGATAATAATAATAGAGAAAACGAAGGGAAAAAAACCCAACAAAATGATCCTATATTGTGTCATCTACTTCTCTTCCTTCCTCACTCCAAATCTCCAATTCAATGCATCCTCAAAAAAAAAAAAAAAAAATAAACCCTTCTACTCACAAGAGAGTAGTGACCAACCAACCACTACTCAAGTTGAGTTGGAAAAAAAAGAGAAGAACGAAACACAAAACACAACCACCACCTCTGCACATTATATATGTAACAAATAACCAAAGGGTTGTTGGAGAATTAGAAGAGAAGGCCAAATGCAAGAACAAAGAGAGAAGCAAAAGCAGTTGGCACAAAGAGGGTGGTGGCATCGGATGAAGGACCTGGAGCAGGTGCCTCAGCAGCTGAAACCCCAGTTGCTGCCATCGCCAACATGGCAATCACCAAAACCAAGAAAAACTTCATCTTTGATGCCTCCATTGTTCTAAAATTTTCTTCTTTTTTTGTTGTTGTTGTAAGTTTTGGTGAGAGAGAAGGTTTTTTAGACAATGAGTAGTAGTTGCAGTTGTTGGAAAACATATTGAGGCATTGGGTAATCTTATATAGATGCGGGCAGAGAAAAAAGACGGGCAGGCTGCCCGGACTTTCTTGCTATCTACAGGTTCGAGGTTGCCGGGCAGGTGCGGCTGCCCGGTTTGTTGGACAGAGTGTCTTCATTGGATTTCTTGGTGCCTTACAGCTGTCGCCAACGGTTTGTGGGGTTAACCTTTTTTATATATTTTTAAAAGTTGCCTTTTTATTGTTTTCAAATAAAAAAAAAATTGTTACTTTTTTCGTATAGTTGGGGTGATAGGCGCCTTGTGGGTTGGCAACCATTCATAATAATTTGGAGGTGTTATTAATTATTTGTAGTCATTTAATTTAATTGATTTCAGTGATTTGAAAATTATTTTTGACAAAATCATGGGAGTGTGAAGACTTGTTTGGATTAGATTCATGGTTAAAAATAATCAATTAATTGGGATTAATTTTTTCGCCAACAAATTTTTTTTATAATATCATCATGATTTTGAGAAATAAAATTTTAATTTTTGCGAATTATCCGAACACACAACACACACTGAGTATTGTTGAGCTGGTGGAGACTTCTATTGCCTGGATGGATAGATATTCATCCTTGGTTCCGATTGTCTGTGTATATATATGATTTAGACATTGATTATTATGACGTCATAATTAACTTATTCTCTCATCTCACGTGGTTCGTCATTATCATAAATATTCTTCTTATATCTTTCTAAATCTCATTAACTTTTTTTTTTTTAAATCATTATAGTACTTCTAAATTCTAATAAAATGTACAATATAAATATATATATATATATATTAATCATATTTTATTCTAAACATGTTATCAACACTTATTATTTCTTTTTTTCTTTTTTTGTGTGACATTATAAATCTTATTATATTATTTTTTTTTCTTTTTTCCTTTCTATTTCTAGATGTAAGATAACATATAAGTTGTTTATTAAACATTTCATATCTTAATATGGAAGTTATTTAATATCATTTAGTAATTAAGAGAATTAAGATTTTCTTTTGGTGGAAGATTTTTCCTATTAAATGTGAAGAATGTTCTAGAATAATTTAATATATGAAATTACATAATTATTAAATTTTAACAAAGAGATATATAAATCAAATCAGGAAATGATATTGAAAGATATTTCTTATATGTAACATTAATGGCCATTGCATTTTACACCTCTAATTGGGAGCTGCATAAGGACCTCACATTCATAACTCCCTTACCCTTGAATTCACGAGCCACAATACTTAGATATCCAAGTAAGAATGAATATCCATCACAATTCTCTGCGTGAACCTCATAAAATCAAGATGTTGCTCATTTTGTTTAGAGGTAATCGTTTAGGAAGCATTTTCAATTTTGTGGCTTTTAGTTTTACTACTATAACTTTCACATTTTGGAATTAACTCTGTATAGTTGAAGTTTTCTTCTTTTGTGAAAAGTATTTGAGTTACTCTATCAAATATCGTGTATATGTGCTTATACTGATGATTCTTATTATTAATTACTAGAATCTTCCTACATTATGAAATTAAAGCTATATGTTATTATTTTCCATCTTTTAGTTAGTTTACCTGATATCCTTTAGGACTGAACCAACCATTATTAGGCCTAACTGTATGAATCATTTGACTTCACATTTAAATTCAAGAATATATTGTAGGACTTGATGTCTTGATTCATATGACAATCAAATGTGTCAACCGAATGGAAGATTAATGCATTGAGAATACACTGCCAAGGGCCAACCTAATTGTTACTATAATGAACAAGGTTGGAATGCTCCCCTCAATTCAAAGGTGGCGATGATGGTTCACCTTGAAGTTCATCGAGTCAAATGATAATTATGGATAGGGGACGGAGTAGATACCTTCACTATATCTGGATGTCTTAAATAGAAATTTTGACCCTAACTTCACTGCATCCATGTTGTTATTGTATTGTAATATGACCAACAAAAATGAAATCATGAACCAAAAGTTACAAACCAACACTAAGCTTGAGATGTGCATATTAACCTCAAGAATTTATTCGCGTGATGCACAAATCTTAGATATAATAGGTCTGACTCAACTAAGGTTGAACTGAGGTAGCAAAACAACAAAGCCAAAAAATGTGAAACCCAAGAGAGGAGGAGAGGGGGGAGCTTGAAGCAAAAGTTAGAAAAAAGAAATGCAAAGAGTTTCAAAAAACCAACTTATGTTATTAGGTGCGGTTCTTCAAATGCTATTCTTAATTACTTATCTTTCTTTCCCTTTCAAATTTTGAAAAGTCACTCTGTTTGTCATCATCAACAACAATGTTTTTGTGGGTAACTCATGCTTCATCATCATCAACAAAGAATTTTCTTTTTGTGGGTATGATCGACAGAGAATAGTCGCAAACTTCAGACTAGTAGACTGTACCTAGCTCATATATATTAGACAAGAGAAGGAAGAGTACATAATGATTTCCATAAAATTAAATACGTTATCCCTTTTCGTATTTCTTTCGCAAAAGCATTTTTTGCTTTTGTTTTACATTAGAGACAAAGTGGTTAAAATTAGGAATTTCATACAAATTATCTAAATTCTTCATCACTAAGTGCATGTTTGTTTCTTAATGTTATTTTAAAGGGGGTGCAAAACTGTTTGCTACTCAACACGAAATTCTAACCTTAATAGCGCTTTCTCTTTTCCTAACCCGACTTTTATATTTTTCAAAAAGGACCGTTCATAACGGTATAAGGTTTCATTTCAGAAAATGAGAATGAAGAGATTTTGATACCTGAGTCGATCACCTAACATGGTATAATGGGACCCCCACCCCCACTTCCTGCAAAAATATCAGAAAGGGGCAATCTTTTTTAATTTATTATCATTTGAAAATAATTAAATTTAAAATTAACTGATATGAATAAGTCTTAACTAATATTACTTGAATTGAAAATCATAACATCTTTTATAGTTTTTATTTTTTAAAATTAAAGTTGTAAAATATTTTATAACTTTAATTTATTTATTTTTTTAAAATTACAACTGAATTTTTTTTATAATTTTAAAATTATAAAGCATAATTTTATTTTTTTTACAACTTTAAAGTCATATTTCAGGTATATTTTAAAAAAAAATGTAAATAAATTTTTGATTTAATTATTTAATAAATGAATATATTTTTACTTTTTTAATTTTATTTGATATTTTCTATATGGTTTAATTTAATATTTTCTATATTTTTGTATATTTTTTACTTAATATATTTCT
>PYAF01005890.1:167522-180876 GCA_007407185.1 Glycine tomentella
TATATTAAATAAAAAATATAAAATAATATAGAAAATACTAAATAAAAGTGAAAAAATTAAAATACATTTATTTATTAATAATTAAATTAAAATTATTTACAATATTTTAAAAAATATATAGATAAAAAAATAATATTTGAAATCGTAAATTTATTTATGACTTCAATAAAAATATTTAAAAAAAATTATCCTTTACACCTTTAAAATCATAAAAAAAAAATTACAACATTAATATCGTATTTTTTAAAAAATTAACTTGAAATTGTAAAATATTTTAGGAGTTCAATTCAAAAAAATAAAAAAATCATAACAACAAATTTTATGACTTTTAATTTAAAAATCATAATATTCATTACAAATTATCCCATTTTGCTTTTAAATTTCAAGTGACCAAGTTCAATGGGACAATAATAGCAACAAACAAATAACAAAAGATAACAATATGTACAGTCACATATTATTTTCCATGAGTGGACCGCGAGGCAGGGAAAGGAAAGTTCAAACGAATGGTCCCCTAACTTGCTTCCGAATTTAGCAACGTTCCAACTTTGTTTTTTGTCAACATGTCTTCGAATCTCGTTGTTAAATCATAGAGCTACCACTAGCACATTTCTAAAACATCTAGCTAGTTTCTTGTATGAGAATATGTTTTATAAGAGAATTGTTAAATATCTCGGTTACAAATTTTTTAACTGCGTTTTTTTAGTGAGTTGGGCGTTGACAAATGTCTCTTTATGTTTTTTAAGTTTAAATATGATTATTTGAATAAATCCTTATATTAATATCTAATCATGTTTTTTGATACATCATTTAGATAATTACAAATTAAGAAAATATTATTAAAAGAAAAGTAGGTATGGTGACTTATAAAATTAAGAAGTTCCTCTCAAGTTAGTTTTAAATGTAGAATAGGAGTGATGCAAACTATATGATATAAATAGAAGTATTTTGAAATTGATCATATGAACTATTAGGTTTGTCTCATAAAACATATATCAATAAAGTATTAGAGATAATCCGGATGAAAAAGTGTTTAGCATCACATGTTCCAATTTAGAAAAGAGACATGTTTAGTCTCGCATAATGTTTAAAGAATGTTTTGGAAGGGATATAGAAGGAAACAATTCTTTATGCATTAGTTGTTGAAAGTATTATGCTCATTTTTGTATTGAACCAGACGTAAATTTTGCAACTGAAATGTTAAGAAGATATCAAAGTAACTCGGGAATGAAACTTTGGAAAGTTACAAAGAATGTTGTGAGATACTTATTGGAAATGAAAGATCACATGCTGACATATAAAACTTTTGACCATTATGGAAGCTGAATTTGTAGAATGTTTTAAGGCTACAATTCAAGTTGATTGGCTACAAAACTTTATTTTAGGACTTGAAATTGTTAACATTATTACTAATGCTGAAAAATTATTATGATAAGTCTACAACAATATTTTCTAAGAATGACAAATACTCTAAAGTGCTAAGCATGTGAAATTAAAGTACTTTGTTGTAAAGAAAGTTACAAACAAAAAGTATCAGTAAAACAAATTAGTACAAACCTTATGATAGTTGACTTTTTGGTAAAGAAATTATGACCCAAAACATTTATTGAACATGTAAAAAAGATGGACATTATTGTTAATAAAGACGATCGAGTGTAACATTACTCAATATTGTGTTATTGACACTTTGGGCTCAATTATGATATGTTTTAGATTACATGTTTCTCTATTTTGCATGCATATTTGTATTAGAGTAATGTAAATAGGTATTGTCTTAAATAAATAAAAACATTATGTTGAACCATTATATGCTCCTAATTATGTTCATACTAAGGAAAGTATAATTTGTGGTACATGAAAGAGACTATGTCAATTAAGTGATGTACAACCGTTATGATCTGGATTAGTTTTTATTCTTAATTATGAAATTATGATATATCCAATGTATGAAACAAATTAGTAATTTAAATGCACATCATGTAAGTTTTATTTATCGTCCATGATATTAGGTAATGTCACATGAGTTAAGTAGAAAAATGTAAGATTTAATGTGTCATGTTAGAGACACTTGACTTACTAAGGATTAATAAATAAATAATTATGAATTTAATTGAAACAATTTTTAGAGATAATAACTATTTGAAGGGAGTAGTGATTTTAAAGAAATTAATATCAACTAATGTGAAACAAAATTTTCTTCTTGACATAAGAGTATTCTCTTAATCCTTATCATTATCATCACGAAAGAAAGAAAATAGAAAGAAAAATTATGAGAAAAAAATCTTATTTTCTTTATTTCTTAAAAAAAATCAAAGAGCAAACAAGATTTGATGGAAGTTTTGTTATAAAAAAAGATACACCCTCTCTCTCTTATATTATTGATTGTGACAATTATTGATTTGAATATATTTTTTTATAATTCTTGTGATACTATAAAACTTACAAGAAGCACCTAACATACACTTAGTTAAGTAGCTTTTGTGATAAAATATTGAATTACGTGAAGTGTTGAATTATGTAACTCTACGTGCATATCTAAAATTTAGTATCCAAAAATTTCAAAAACATAAATAGTATCCAAATTTTTTGTAATGCTAAAAGAAACTTATCTAAATTTACGAACCAATAAAAATTCATAAAATAATTTGGAGTCTCTTTAATCTTAAAAAAATGTTATATCTTGGATTTTTTTATAGTAGATTGTTTTTGGAAGGTAAAATAAAAATTTGTACTTTTCTTTTAAGTTTGAGTCAACATATATAACAAAATTGAAATAAAAATGAAGACAGACAAATCCAGAACATGGTATGTTTAAGTATTTTTGGGAATATGAGAGATTTTGAGTCCCAAAACGCAGTGATGATTTAAACATTTTAAGCCCAACATAGATTCTTGTTGTTGCAGATTGTTTGGGAGTGTCCCTCGGGTGCAGTGTCCCTCGGGTTTCATTTGCTACGGCCACAAACACAAAGTTATTTTAATTTTATCTTAGCTTAATTGTACCTTTTAGCATTCAATTATTATATTTTATGAATTTTATTATTCATTTTTTCCCGTAAACTTTACCACTTAAAGTTTTAATTCTTGCACATTTTATTATGTAAGTTTGTTTTTCATAAATTTAATTAATTAAATTTTTAATTTTTAAGTATTTTATCATTATATTGAATAACAAAATAATATTGATATGCATGATTAAGATGAACTGTGTAATAATGATAGAGTATATTTATTTTTTAACGTACTTTATAATTTTTATCAAACTAAATTATTTTAATTAATTATTTAATTAGAAGAAACTTCTAATTTCTTTAAATTATTTTAATTAATATTTAAATTCTATTAATCAATTAATATTCATTTACGACGTTTAGCTGGAAAAATCAAACATTGTTTAAAATAATTTAAAAAAAAATTAATAACTAGTTAATAAAAAACAGAGAGAGAATAAAAAACAAACTGAAAAGAGTTATGTTACTCATATAATAATTTCCCATAACATAATTGCCCCCTATTTTCTTCATTTCATTACTTGTCTTATTACACTGTTATCTCTATTTTATATTTTCATTTCTATAGTAATGTAAAAAAAAAAAAAAAGTAGTTATAAAATTATGTTGTAGAAAAAGAATTTCTCAAACAACATACTACTAACTAACCAGTCAGCAAGCATAAAAATTTCTATGCTAGTAGGAGGGCATCAAATTTGTCAGACTTTTAGAACTGTCAAACCCTTTATTTAGCTATAAAAGACATTGACAGTAGTTCCATGCTTATAGAAAGGTTGCCAGAAGCTAATCTATAGGTTTCCATAGAGTCAGTCTTGTACAAGATTTAATTTCTTCAGAGCTCTGTTTCATTCAAGCTATGCTTTATTCAATGGCAAGGCAACAAGCATTAAAAGGAGGATGCCTGGAGCATATTTTTGCCACTAAATCTTAATCCGTACACCCAATTCCTACTATTATCCCCAATGAGGTCATAAAAAAAAATATTGATATACTTTTTCAAATAAAAATTCATGAAATTAAAAATTGTTAAATTCTCTCATTCATGCTTAATTTAGTTCTGTTTTTGGTTTTTTAATCGTTTTTAACTGTAATTATAAAATTTTCATTTTAACTTAAACTTCGTGAGAGTATAATGATATAAAATGGATAGGAAATAAGTTAGAAAAAGTATGAAATTATAAGAAAAATATAATATAACTTATCAATGAAAATTCATATACTTACATTTTTTATTTTTATTCTATATTTTCAAAAATATTTTTTAAATTTAATTTTTATATTACATATATATTTTAAATATTTTGTGTAGGATATTAATTTGCTAGCTGACTCAAAATCTTGATTAATTAGGGAATTTATCTTCCATTTTAATTTAAAATAAAAAATTACCCTTCCTTCTTTTTTTTACCTCCAAAGTATTCTCTCTTTTTTAAAAAATTCTTATTAATAATATCATTGGCTTTTTTCCTTTTGTTGCTAATAAAAAAAATATAAGTATTAAGTTTTCTATTTTTGAATGCAGTGCCCAAGAAGTGTTCTTTTTATATTTGTTTTGTTTATTTAACTAATATAAAAGCATTTACAAACATGTTTCTTTTGTATTTCTTTTGGTTACATGAGGAAAAGGCAATAAAAACTACACTTCAAAAAAAGCCACTCCTACAATATTATCCGGCAATCACTGATGCAAATTAATAGGGGATCTCAGATCACAACACTTGTCTAGTTGTGGTGTGATGCTCCCATCTTTGTCAATACATCACCATAAAAATTTCTATGCTCCAAAGATACATGGTAATCTCTTGTGAGGTTCTGAAAGTTCTTTATAATTTGGCCCATATTTATGAAAGTATATATATATATATATATATATATATATATATATATATATATATATATATATTCCTATATTGTGCCATTTCTTACAAAAGTTCAACGCCTCTAAACAATCAGAAACACGCAGAATATTTCTATATCCACTCAAAGCCAAAGTCAAACCATTTAGCATTGCTAGAATTTCACCGTAAATACTATCTAAAATTACTATGTTATCACAAGACCCCCACAAACACTTTCCAAATATTCTCTCATTAGACCTACAAAGTCATCTTCCATATTGACATTAGGCAAATAGTTATTAGCCAAAGATGATTATAACAAACCCATTTCCCGTTCTCATTATTGTTAACATCCACAGGATTCAACATGATAAAGTTTTCTTTGAAAAATCTTTTCTGAAAATAAAAAAGTAATTATAAAAGTTCATACATAAGATAAAATCAATTTATGCACTTCTTTCCATTTAATTTTTTCAAAAACTAAAAACAGTAGTTAATTTTAATTTAGAGAAAAATTCAATGTATTTTACCCTTTTTTGAAATAAATGTTTGTTTATTCAACAGAACCAAAGACTCTCTAGAACTGGACAATATATACTTTGAATATTAGAACGTGTTGGAATCATTGATTAGCAATAACATGAGAGCTCCTGGTCTTAAGGTTTATAACAAAACAACACATTTCCAGAGGTATGATAAAAATCGAATCCTTAGACTATTAGAAGTGGAGAAATTAGAGGAAACCCTTGACTTGCCAAATTTGAAAAGCAAACCAGCATTGTATTAAACAATGCAGAATATCTTCATAGATATGCATTAGGATGAATAGTGATTGCAACAGTTAGTGGGAATTGCCTCAAGAAAAATTAACCAAAGGAAGAATTCGATCGTATCTTCGATCTCCAAATCCATCCCCGTATAGACTTAGAAAAATTTGTTCTCTTATTAGTTAGCTATTAATTTTTTTTTTTAATCATGTTGAATGACATCTTGTATTTTATATAGCAAATTTCACCTACTAATAACGAAATAAAACTTTATTATTGTGGATTAATTTCATCATTGATATCCTTTATCTTTAGCATTACTAGTTCAACTCATCATAATGTTAGGAAGAGATCATAAGCATAAGATCAATCCTACTACCTCTACCTCCTCATTCATATAAGTGCTCAATTTTTCAAAGCTAGTTCCAAGTTACATTATTTCACACATCTTCAATACTTACGTCTAAGGTGAAAATTGGCCAGACCAATGCAGACTTTAATGATCTGTTCCTGTTTTTGAACCTTAGTTTGATATGTTTACAAGTTTATGTGGTCTGTTTCATAGAAGAACCTATAAACAAGCCAATAAAGTTATAGACCTAAATAAGTAAACAAACCTAAAAAAGCCAATGCACCTGGTTCATCACATATTATTTTTATTATAAAATTTATTATTAATATTAATAATTATATATTAAAATTAAATAATATATTATTTATATTTATGTAATATATAATATTATATATACATGCCAACCTATGAGACTTAAAAGGTGTTTATTTAAAATCTAGAGTCTCACATTTTTAATTAAAATATTTTTTAAAAAGTCTAAGAACATGTTAGATAACATGTTTTTGATAGACCGTATGAACTATTTTTATCCTTATTTATGTCAGCACCATTAATATGAACAAAAGACACGTGATTGCACAACAAGCTTGCATTCGACCATCCTAGAGCTTTATAGAAATTTTGAATGACAACGATTTTTTTTATGAAGACAACGAAAATATTTCTCAACTTCGGTGTCTTTGCCTTTGCAAAGAGATGTGGAATTTAGGGACCATATTTTGGGGAACATTAATAGGCCACCACTTATGTAATAAACATAGTTATTAAATCAAAATATAAAACTTTGAGTGTCACGACTTGATTCATAATTTTTGTAATTTTCAATAAATTTTAATTATAATAAAAATTATGTTAAAAAGTGTGTTATTAGAACTTCTCATAAACAAAATTTACTAAAATCAAATTACAATTCAATTTTTTTTCTTACATCATTTTATTTGTCTAACTGTTTGTCCATATCAATGTCTTAAAAATCAGTTTGGATCAATCTATCCAAAGTTTTTTAAAAATACAAGATTTATTAATGAAAATATAACAAAAATATCAATATGAGAATCCAACCTAAAATTTGAAAATTATTTAGTAGATTGATTTATTATTAAATTATTATAATTAATTAGTAAATTTATGATCCTATATATATA
Source organism: Glycine tomentella (assembly GCA_007407185.1). NCBI lineage: Eukaryota > Viridiplantae > Streptophyta > Magnoliopsida > Fabales > Fabaceae > Glycine > Glycine tomentella. The sequence goes on from PYAF01005890.1 coordinate 174,636, forward strand.
TATATATTACTTACATTAATTTATACGATTTAATTACTAACTCATCAATCAAATACTTGGAATGAATCAACATTCATAAAAATTTTGAAAACATTAACACATATGTTTCTCACTATCCATCTGTCTATCCACACATGCATGGAGACTCTTTTTCTATTGAAAGGCAAGTAATATAAACTTGGATACAAGTATTAATGTAATATTTAATGTTATTTTATTATGTCTTTAATTTTATTTAATATTTTTAAATAAATATTTTTATAATAAAAATAATTTTCCAAATACAATATTAATTATTGTATAATTTGTATTTAATAAATATAATACATAAGTAACTTCAATGATATTATCAAGTGTTATATTTTTTAAAAAAACAATACATATATATTAAATTTAATAAGAGTGAATTATAAAATTTCACCCGATATCCCTCCCTTTTAGACATTACTTTCACCATATTAATATAGTTAACTAACGTCAATTAAAATATATGAGCAGACGAAATTGCCCGTTAGAGTAAATTACACTTACACTCCTTATATTTTTCTCAAATTGCACCTGATATCCATTTCTTTTTATACATTACTTTTACCTAATGGTGTCAGTGTCCAAGGAACTAGACGCAGCAGTGATGATGGTTGAAGTTACGATGGGGGACAAGGAGGTGGATATGACTATGGCAGCAATGACTATAGTGGTGGTGCCGACTACAATGGAGGTGGTGGTTACGGTGGTGGTGGTTTCTCCTGCCGGAGTGAGTGCGCTCGAACGCTGTGTTGATGGGCGAGGACAACGATGAGAAAGAAGAGATGATGCTTCCGTGGGAGAGGGAGGAGTAGGAGAATGAGGTGGTGATGGTAAATGACGAGAGGTTGTTGAAGAAGAGAAATATTATAAAACTTAAGATGTGATTTTGAGAAAGATGAGTGTATTTTAAACATAAATTTTTATTAAAAGTCATGTGACCAAGATGCGTCTACTTTCTATTAAATTATTAAATGATGTTTAGGAGGGAGATGATCTAGATGTAATATGAGCTAAACAATCAAAATGTTTTTTTATAGGGTACGAAGAAGAAAGAATATCTAGTGCAATTTGAAAAAACACATAAAATGCAAATGTAATTTACTTATTTAATAAACATAATATTTATCTTTTAAATATACAACATTTTGTTAAAAATATATTATTAAAGAAATGTATTTTTTTAGGGGAGATAAAATTGATTATATAATATAGACTTCGACACAATGTAGTATTTAATATTATTTTTAAAAATAATATTAAATAGATAAATTTATTAATCAATGTTTTAATCATGTGAGATTATTTTATTTTAATAAGAATTTTAATATATGATTTTATCAAATAAAGAAATTGGATACAGAGGATTTCGTCACTCATTATCATCTATACAAAAGATGTTTTTAATATAATATTAATGATTGTATTAAAAAAATAATGTATAACTAATTTTAATAATATTATTAAATGCTGTATTTATTAAATACCATATAAATATATTAAATTTAATGAACACAATGAATGCTTGTTAACGTTCAGTATGGAATTGCTGTAAAAAAAACGTTTTGTCCGCTCGGGAAAATAATGAATTATATGTATGTAAAAAATTGTGACATGAAATAGATTAATAAAATCATCTAATATATATAGAGAGAGGGGAAGGAGGGATAATGTGTGGCGGAGACATATATCTTTAAAATTTTGATGAAACATTAAATTAATATAAAAAATTATTAATTTAAAATAGTAATAATTAAAATAATTAATTATTTTAAAATTTAAAATATTGATAATTTTTTTAATGAAATTAAAGAAATGTTCAAAATAAAATTTTCAAAACTTAATATATAAAAACAAAACTTAAAAAATAAAAAACCAAAATAAAATTTTTAAAATTTAATATATAAAAAATTAAAAAAATATTAAAACATAATGGATAAAAAATAATATTTAACATTTTTATTTTGTCATGACAGGTTAATTTTATGTTATATTATCAAGTATTACATCACCAAAAAAGTTGTGATTATCATTATTATGCATAGTTTAATTATATAGTATGTAATTTTCAATGCATATTTTGATGTAGTAAATATTTAATAACTGATTCTTTAAGGAAACTCATTGATGAGACTCATTATATATATTATATTTATATCTTTTAATATTTTATAAATTGTTAAAACACTGAAGAAATGTACAAAATTAGCTATTTAATAAAAATGTATTTATTACATTAAGAATATAAACATCATTTCATGCATATTGTAATTATTTTGTTAATCATATATATAATGTTTAAGTACATTAAATTTTTAATTAATACTTATTTTTGGTATAAGAATCGTAATAAATTTATTCTTTTGTATATTATACAATATCAGTTTATACAAAATGATTAAATTATTTTAAGGATAATGCTAAAAATATTTAATCATTTTATTAAATATTTATCTTATTTATAAAAGTAAAGTTTTGAGTTTAATTAAATTTTTTTAGAACATTCAATATTCATGAATAGCACTCTTTTTTTTGTATGTTATAAATTTAAAAATCCAAATTTTGAATTTTGAATTTATAAATATATTAAATATTTTTATTATTTACCAAAATGTTTTTTATTTATCTAATATTTTTAATGTATTTAGGAATAGATCCATCATTTTTTATTTTGTATATTATCAAATATTTTTATACAAATAATTAATTTTAATTAGTATTTAAGGAAAATAATTAAGTAATATTTAATGATTTTATTAATATAATTTATTATTTATAAAATAAAATTATTGAACTTTAAATATAGTAAGACCTTTAATTTCATTAAATATTTTATTTTTATTTAAGTATAAATGCATTAATAATATTTTCTATTAATTATTTCAATGAATTTTTTCATTTTGATTTAGAAAAGTAAATTGTTGCCTTAAAACAGTCTTCCCTTAAAAATATTTGAAAATAAAAATAAAAATTTAAATATAATTTTAGTTCTATTTTTCTCAATAAATAATTTTGGTCTCTTTATTTTAGAATAAAAACATCTAACCTTTCTATTTAAAAAAATTCACAATTTTTGTCCAAACTTTTTGTAAGTACAAATATTAAAAAGCTTACTGTAAATTTGTAATTCACTCTTTGGTTTACTTTGCTTATTTTTTTTCTCGTTAATTCAAATAATAATTGCCACTTTACTATGCAATGCTCAGGTAATTTTCAGCAATGAAATTTCATATAATAACACGTGCAACAAAAGGTCGATGATTATCATTGCCCATAGTGAATAACATGTTTTATACACCTTTTTTTAGGTGATATCTTAAACCTAAAAATAATAACGGCTGTAGATTAGATAAATAAAAGAATAATAGTAAATTACTTAGTGTGTAAAAGTTTAAGCTTTTTTTTTTTTAAATAAATATATTCACTAAAAGTGTAATTTTTAGGTAATCATCTGATCATAATCTATAATTTATTATCTTTAAAAATAATTATCTTAAAATAATTTAAATGATAATTAATAATTGAATGATAATATAAAATTATTTTACATTATAAATATCTTTTAGGATATAGACATTAAATTTTTATTTTTCATAAATTATAAGTATTATTTATGAAAGATAATTCTTTAATAAGTGACAAACTTTTCTATCCAATAAATTATTGTATAGTTAGGAAACAATTTATTTTTTTTAGAATATTATTTATATTATTTTATCTTTAAGATTAGTTTAAAATTTAAAGATATTAAATGTAAATTAATAATTTGTTTTCTCTTTTAAAATTAAAATATTAGGTTTATAAACCTGGTCATTGAGATGAAAACCTAAAGCCTCAGTATCGTACCTCCTAAGTGAGATAGGGAGTGATCTGAATGAAGGGTTTATTAAGTTTTTGCCAAAAAAAAAAAAAAACTTAGAATGAGGTTGTGGTCACGTGGGTGTAGGCATTTAGGGCTGAATCATGAAAATAAATTGGCGAGTGCTTGGAATGTAGACATGAGAAATCAAACGACATTAAATAAATTGTGTGATATTTTCGTTACCTTTTTATTTTATGTGTTTTATTCGATACATATCAAGAATTTAAATTTGAAACTATTTGTTAAACTATAACAACTTCTCATTAATTGATCTATATTTGATGATATAATGTAATTAATTTTACCTTTATTATTTCATTAAAACTAAAAATCACAATAAGTTTGTTAATTTTTACACAGAATTTAAAATCTCCATCACCAATCAATAAAAAAATTGTCATAAACATAAGAAAATCTTATTGTACATGATAATTTGTGATTAGATAAAAATATATATTTTTTCCACTATTAATACTTATTATCATAATATTTACTTTAAAAATCATACAAAAGATTATTTTTCAATACATGCTTTTCAAGTCTAAATAAAAATACAAATTATCTTTTCAGCTGTAATTTATATTTGGGGTTAAATTAAAAAGAGAACAACCTATAAGGTTGACTTAATGATATACAAGTAAGATTTTGTTACATTTATATATAATGTAAAAAAAAAAATTATTTAGTGAAAGAATTTGTGATTGGTTTTTTTATATATAGAATTCTGTTAAATCAACCATAAGTACACATTATAAATGAAATTAGTCTTTGATCCAATAAGTTGTAGGATGTTGATAATATGTTGTAATTATTATTTTAACAATACAAGAATTACACCATATTGGTTTTGAATCAATATGTAGAATTTGAACTTACAACATTGGGTTTAGGAGACCCGTGTTCTATCAAAATGAACTAGAGGGCTTCGTTTTCATAGATTATTTTATATGATCCAAATCTATTTTGCACACATATATATATATATAATTAATGTTTTGTTAAGTTTTATGCCCAAATGCCCCCGAGGAAAAAATAAACTTCTGCCCAATCGTGAAAGAGACTCAGGCCCAAACCCAGGCTCAAACTTAGGCCCAAACCTGTTGGAATGGGGCAGGTCCGGTCTGATAACAACCCATCCATCTCCTATTCTCCTAATCCAACATGACAATACAAAATTCATTTAATAATGCAATTTAATTTTATGTTTGACAATTATTGAGAAAAGAGGGAAGAAGAGTCTGAGGAGGGTGCGGGTCCCCCAAAACTGTGATCAATCACCAAACCCTTCCCTTCCCCATCCAACGGCCCTGATTCTCTCTAGTTTTTCCATCACTCCACAAGAAGGATAAATACACAAACTAGCCCACACTACAATGCTCATTACTCGTTTCACACAAGAGAAGAAGAGAAGAGAAAGGGGAGGAGAATAACCCTCAAACTCCATTTCACTGAGAGAAAGTGCTGCAGAAAACACACCCAACCAGAGAGAGGAAGAGGTGTGTGAGGGTGAGAGTAAGAATTGAAACAAAAAACGTTTGCAAAGGAAGAAACCTTGCAAATTTAACACCAACCAGAAAAGAGGATCTGTGATTTTCTCTTTTTTCTTTTTGTTTGCATAGGAAAAAAACACACACCCTTCATCTGAGCCTGAATTTGTATCATTGTAAGTTTTCTTTTTTCCTTCTTATTCTCACGACTCATTCAAGGGCTCTTTCTCTGTTCTTCACGCGCACCTTGTTCTGACCCCTTCTTTTGGTTTCATCTCGCAGGAGAATTTTCACAAAGGACTGTCTCTTCAGAGACACAGATCTTGAGGTTGGAGGCAAATCCTTCACACTTTGGTATTATCCCAATCTCGTTTTGCACAATCCACACACACCCCTAAACCCGAATTGGGTTTTTTTTTTTGTTTCTCCATTCGCCACTTTCACCCTTTTGTGTGGCGAAAAACCGAAGCTTGATGAGTTTTTTTTTTTGGTTTTTTTTGTGTTGTGTGGTGTAGGTATGGAGACAGAAGAGAGGAACCAGAAAGGGTGCAAGGCTTCGGAGCCAGAGTTTTTCTTGCAGTGGGGGAACAGGAAGAGGCTGAGATGTGTGAGGGTGAAGGACCCTCGGATTTCAGCGAGACTCAACGGTGGAATCAGAAGGAAACTTGGTTCTGCACTGGATCATCATCGCTCTGGGTTCACTGTGCCCGAGAAAGAAACCTCTCATCACCACCACTACCATCATCAACAACCTAATCGCCTCACAAGGTGCTGAAAACAAACAACATCAACTAAGGAGTTTTCTTCATGATATTCTCCACCACCCCCCCCCCCCCCCCCCCCCCCCCCCCCCCCCCCCCCCCCCCCC
>PYAF01005890.1:180976-198743 GCA_007407185.1 Glycine tomentella
CCCCCCCCCCCCCCCCCCCCCCCTCCCCCGCCCCCCAAATTTCTCTGGGGCATGGTTTTTCCCCTAGAGAAGATGTGTTTTGGGTTTATGGAATGTAATGATGCTGTTCCTCCTCTAGTTGGGTACTTAGAAACTTTCATAGGAAGAAAAGCTATTAAGCACTGTATCAAGGAGAACTTTTTTTTGCCCCTTTTCCGTTTTCTTTCATTTTGTTTGTTTTCAAGAAGGAAAACATATGATGGGTCGTAATGGTATTTCCCTTTTTTAGGGTTGCTGGGAATTCTCTCAGAGGATGGGAAGCAGTCAAGGGAGAAAAAAAATTCCTAGTTTTTTCATTCACTATTTTTCTTCTCCTTAAGAGGTTTTTGATGATGTAATGATGTAAAAAAATCAATTTCTTTTAACATGCCCAGATGGGTAAGCATGTACTTTTTTTGGGTGTAACCGTTTTTTCTTTATTTTTCAGAATAAGAGGGCATTGGATCTGTTAATTCTGCCAAAATGTCTGAAATTTGCGTATTTTTATTTATTTTTTTTGTGATTTTTGACGTTAAATTTGGTTGCAGGAATTCCGACGGGGCGATTCTCCGGTCGTCGGCCGGGGAGACTAGGAAATCGGCGTCGCCGGAGAAGGAAGACCGGTATTACACGACGCGGGGTTCGGCGGAGGAGAACGGCAAGGTCACCGGCGACGGCAACAACGGCGAGGAACGTGCCTTAGTTTGGCCCAAGCTCTACATCACTCTCTCAAGCAAGGAGAAAGAGGAAGATTTTCTCGCCATGAAGGGTTGTAAGCTTCCTCAGCGACCCAAAAAGAGAGCTAAAATCATCCAAAGAAGCTTACTTGTAAGTTTTTTGTTTCTCTAAACAAAAAGGGTATGTTGTTTTTATGGTATAAAAAAAGGGGTAATTTTGGTGGGTGATTTTGGTTGGGTTGATCTTTATTCTCACCATCTTATCTTGTCTCTGTTTGTTGTTGGTCTTGGGTTACATAGTTGGTGAGTCCTGGGGCGTGGTTGACTGATATGTGCCAAGAGAGATACGAAGTTAGGGAGAAGAAAAGTAACAAGAAGGTACGTGGTTGGTGGTTTTTGTGTTGTGGTGTGGGACTTTTTGTGACTTAGATCTAAACTTCTATGTAACTTGTATATATAGTTATATACCACACGGCTTATATATTCTCTTTTTTTGGATTGCAGAGACCAAGAGGGTTGAAGGCTATGGGAAGCATGGAAAGTGATTCTGAATGATGATGATGATGATGATGGGAAGAAAAAAAAACATTTGAGCGGATCCGCAAGAGGGGGAAGAAGAAGCCCTTTTAAGAAGAAGCATGAAGATTTGTTTTGGAGATGGTGATGATGAAGATGATGATTCAAGTTTTTTGGTTTTTTTTTTTTTATATTTTTGTGGCATGTATGTTGCCCCCTCATGTTTTTTTGTAAACAAGTAAGATCCGATCCGATCCATTTTAATTAATTAAGAAAAAAATATTTTCTTATCTTGTATCATTCTTCATCTTTTCCCTCTCTTTGAATATTTTTGTTTCTTATGGCGTGCGAGACCCTCTTCATGGTGTTTTTTTCTCCCTCATTTTTTGAAGAGAAACATCAATGAAAATGGGTAGCGTGGAGAGTGGATAATCTTTTGGCAAACCCATTTATGCAATAGTGCTATGCCCCACATTTGTAGTTTACCGACATAGCACTACGATGTAGTACCTTTGGATGTTGTTATTGAATCATAGTGTTTTTGACCGTCAGAAGCTTTAAAGTTATATAAAAAAAAAGATAGGGTTAGGATTAGCCAATAAGGAAAAGAAATCAAGGATTGTAAGCCTCAGGCATAACCATCATTCAGCAAGGTAGCATGAGGCCAAATAAAGAAAGCATCATCTACTTGTTTGTACCACCTTGGTATATCTCTGATTTTGTTGTGTCTATCCGCAAATGAGGTTTGATCTAAACGAATTGAGGCGAATCTCCGGAATTTTGGACCATGTGCGTTCTTATACACCCTTGTACTCAAATCTCTACCAAATTGCCTGCTATTTTAAGTTTGATTGTGAAAATTAAACGGAGTAGGGTATTTATTTTCAAAATTTTTGTAAAGTTTTCAATCTCAATTTCGCTAACACAATTGTGTACAGCGAAACTTCCATGAACCCTCCAAACCTTATGCTGATTCATAACATTTGCGAGTAAGGTAGTTGTGGCACGTGAAAGGCTACATAAGTGCGACATTTTTATACTTTTTATTGGTTTGGGCATTAGCAAAAGAGAATAAGAAAACAAATGGTTTAAGATGCGTACACAGCGCCAGAAATTGAACGCATTTCACGCAGAGGAAAGAAAGAAAGAAAGAAACAAAGGGCCAGCAAATATTTCCCTTTTGGTCTTGGTCGGCTTTTGTTTTCAGCTACAATGGGACAAGAGATCTCTCACCCAAGTTCTTTGCTAGATATGAAATTTGGATAAAAAAAATGTAGCTTATCTCTTGTCACTTGCCACGAATATTGACATTTTGTCATTGAAAAAAAAGAAAAAGAAATAGTGGCTATGTAATAATGCGGAACAAATCACAGATTATAATAAAAGTATATAATAAGAGTAAACCGCGTCATAAAATCATATGATGAACATAAAAATTGACTTGTTAATACCAAAGACAGCTATACAAAAACGTGCATCTTTGCAGCTTTGAAGGTACTATTTTCCATTTGCTAGCTTTTAGAAGGGATGCTATATAAAAAGGACTTGTTTCAACGCAGTGTTTTCGTCGTGGGCACCAATCAACTACTACTCTCTTCCAGTTTAAGTTAATTTTAAAAGAATATAAAATATCTTTGATTACAAAAACATAGAAGTGTATTCATTTCATCATATCATTTTACATTAAAATATTTAAACATCGCATTCCATTAATGTCCTATTGTTTTATTAAAAGATCATTTAGTAGAGACTAGGATTAAAAAAAAAAACTTAAACAATAAATCAGATAGACTTGTTATATGCAATGGTTTATTGTTTGCACACATTTGAAATCGGTTGAACGAAAAAACATGAGAGGAAGGATTGATTTGAACGTTGTTTTAGGATTTCTAATTGAAATTAAAAAATCCTAACATATTTCGTGATGGCAAAACATACATTAATAGTATCTTTGATATATCATTTTAAATGTGCAATGATGTATTGTCTAAAACGACAAAACTTACATCAATAATATGTTTAGATTGTCTTAAATCTATTAAATATTTTCTTAAACGACAAAAAAATATTAATAGCATGTTTGAATGACCGTTATGAACATTATAAAGTGGATAATTATAAATGTTACAAAAAAGTTTGATCGGAAAATTTAATGGTAAAAAGAAGATTTCTTAGCTCGTTATTTAGTTCGAATTGGTAAAATGATGAAATAAACAAAAATTATTCAAAATCATTCACACTTTGGATGACAATAAATTAATGAGCAAATCTTGTATGTCATTAAGTTCAACGTCCATTAGCTATGTTAGAAAAAAAAAAAAAAAAACAGTTTTCTCAAACACACTCTAATTCTTTATAGAGTTTGTTTGGATTAAAATTAGTTATACTGCCTTATCAAACGGCACTGTAGGCTATAATTATCAGTGAAAGGTTTCTCTCAAGCCATGATAACAAGTTCTAGAAACCGTTAGGCATAATAACTCAAAGTCTCAAACTCCTCAATGGTGCTTTCTTTTTTAAGTAACAGAAGAAGCTACGTCTAAAAAGAGGGCATGGTGTGGGCTAAGTCCCTGGCCGTTTAGAAAACTTGATTGACACAACATTCATTCAGTCACTGTGTTATATTATGTCAAAGAACAAAAATCATCACAACAGACAAACAGATGTGACTTTGCTGTACTTTCTCTCATAATGCAAATGCAGTTTCCAAGTGTTCATTTTTTTTGAACTTGTGATAGATCTAGTACGTATTCACAAATTCAAAGAATGTTTGGGAGATGGCACAACATCTAGCTCAGAGTTTGCTATTGCAAGTACCAAAAATAATTAACTATTGTTGATTCACAAAAGGATTAACCATCCATACATTGTTTCAACTCTCTACAAGAGTACACCTGAAGAAATACATATAAAATCATTTATGTATAAAGGGTTTGTTTCTTAGATAAAGTATCACACCACTTGTATTGTATGCCTGAATTTTCAAGTGCTTTCCCTCGTGAAAATCCCAAATAGAGTGAACAAGAAATTAGGAAAGTCAACCATTTGCTTTGTCATCTTTATCTTTGGGAATTTTAAGTACATTTACTTTTTTGACGTATACATTTTGTCCTCTCCCCGAGAAGGATGGTAGGTGCTGCAGCATGTCAAACAGAAAGGGATGAGAACAAAGGCACCTCTTATAATATCCCATCTTTTAAGCGTATCCTTCACTACTTTTTGACCTTTTTGCAAGCTTTATTGCAATCCAATTCAAAACTGAAAACGTTCCTTTGACTACCAAACCAGGCAACTCAATTTAAGGATTACCAAAGATTTGTAAGTTGGTTTAAAAGTAGCAGACAAAAAACTTACCAATACGTATGCAAGTATTTATTTGGCATAAATAGAGTTAATAATTATGTGGTATATGAATATCTAGTTGCAAGGCATAGCCAACTAATCTCTGAATGAAGAAAAAATGACAAATCTTGGAGACTGAAGCACATGAATTGAATTGAAGGATTATATGAAGATTGGAGGAGCACCTGTTCATCATTGATCTGTGAAGTGGTCAATCAACTTTACGCCTAGCAGCTTGAAGCATCTCAACAATGAGAGTCTTCACATCCCTAAAAGAAAAACAGTAAAAGAATCACTTCTCTGGAAAATAAAACCAACATGCTTAAGGAAAGGTTATTCTTCCTAATTCCTTATCAGAAGCTCATAAAAGCTCATGGCAATAGGAAGCTCACAACTTAGTTATTCAGCAAGGACCAAGGAGTCCTTGGCATGGACGTGAACATGATGATTCTCATCATCGCAAAAAGGATGATAAAAAATAGAAAAGTGGTTCTTGTCTGATTAACAGCATCAAGTTTAATCAACTGAACAGTACAGCCTAGACTAATACAGCAATGCTAACATTTTCATCAACGTTCACACGAGCATGGAATTGCATGAGTAAACTGGAAAACAGAAGAGCATATTTGATCTAATAAATGTAGATATGTCCTTTTTTGCAGGAGATGGGAGTTTATATCAAATATGATGACTCACTTTCTATCTTCTGCACATCGAGGGAATGGTACACGAAGCTTGAAAGTATCACCCTGATAACCAGCCTACAAAAAAATTTAGTTCTTCTAATAAATAAGGTACAGATTTCAAACTTGAAAAACAATTAAAAACTGCAGGTGAAGATAAAAGACTCTTGAAAGGACCAACTTAATAAAGACCCCAGTTGTCAAATTTATAAGTGAATATTTATTTTTTAAAGAAAAATATCTCCTAGAGGAATTAACAATACAATTAAATGATACTAAAAAAAATAATACCAAGGCAGTACCTTAACATTGAAACCAAGACTATCCAAATCTAGTATGAAGGCAAAGTCCACCTGCAGATGATGATGATCAACTCAATTAAATCACGCACTAAGATATCCCTTGGACAAGAAGCAAGGATTTGGGCCCATATATTGTTTACAGAACATATTATTTTATGTTATTGACCTTTCAGTGCCTTAAAATTGATAGCATTAATATTTAATAACACATTGATGAATACATGATAACTAGAGATACATCCTCATTGATTCTTTTATGCCTGTCCATATGGCACCCCACTGAATTTTACTCTCACACATCACACGCTAAGATATCATATTGCACCCTGGTTTAGCAAAGTAATTTTACATGATATTAGCAATTGAATTAAAGAGCCTCTTTTACTTGTTTATATTGTATACTGTAGAATGGTCAAGATGACATACTGGAACTGAGGTCCAATGCTGCACAATCACTTTGTTATCTTCAGCATGATCTTTGTTCATATGAGACTGTTAAATAACACAATTCATATTAGAATGAAAAATTTACGACTTCTAAAAGACATTATAGATGTTTAACATTTGATGGTCAGATAGAGATCACTACCGCCACTGGCTTGGAAAACTGAGCTATGGGGTCAACTTTTGCAGATTTATACTCATCTCCACTAAGCTCTGAAAATTAAAATTAAAAGCAAAAGATGATATAATAGTAACGACAATGTAGAGAACACATAAAATTCACTTATGGTCCAGAGATGATATTTGCTCATTCCTGAAGCTTTCAATTGTGACGGCAAGACATTATGATCAACAACAATTAAGTAAATATTAAAGATAAAAAATTTAAACCAAAATGATGATTTTTTTACACATTCCTTGCAATGAAAATGGAAGCTATCCTAAAACCAGATAACCAGTACAGTTTCCAATTGAAGAAACCTACTTAAAAGACTTGGTTCTTGGCATCCCATATGATGCAGAATGCACCATCATCAAGAAATCCTCAACTTGAAATTAAAACGATCTCAGTTCTTTGGTTTAGTTTTTTTTTTTTTTTTGGGTGTTGTATTTTTCATAATATTTACTAGAATTCTAGAAATCAGGATGATTTGGTCACTTAGATGCTTAAGTGTTTCTTAATTACTTAGGAAGCCCACAGGTAACCTTCACAAGAAAAGGAAAAAAAAAAACTCATCTGAAAAAGAGTGTCTCTAAAGTGAGAAAATAAAGATAAAACACTCTTACATATTATGTTAGAAGAGCTTTCTCCCAAAATTGCAACACCAAACACCCAAAAATCTAACCCCAAAACCTCTCCTATTGCCTGCAAATCACCCTTACCTTCAAGGCTCCAACCATAATGAGTAATCCTTCAACCATCCTGCTCTCTATCCTATCCTCCTGTTTAAACTAACTCCCCACCCCTAACACTTTAACTGCCCAGCATACCTAATACAATTAACTACCATTATTCTAACAACTAACTATTATATATTATTCTAACAAACTGCCTTCTGGACTTTATTAAGATGACAAGAAGTTTACACAATAATCTTCTATTAAATCCTTTAGTTTAAAAAAATCAAATAAGCAAAATGTTTACTTAAATGAAAAGTTAATCCTCCCTTCCCTTCTCCAAACTCCTCCATCCAAACATAACTAAAGGAACCTTGCATGATAGCATTATCAGCAAATTAAACCAACAAGAATGGCAAGGTTAACAAACCTCCTGATCCTAACAAAGCTGTGGCAACACCTGACACAAATCGTACAACTTTCGGTTCAATGCGCAAGAATTGGAAGTCTCCAAAGTCAACCTTCAATATTGGAAGGTTTCATAGTTGTTAATTATACAACAATAAGCAGAAGAAAAAGGCATGGGTTGCAGAGAAGAATGCTGAACATATTTACCCAAAATGCATTGGGATGCCTCGCCAAATATGCAGCTCGAACGGCTTCTCTTTCATTTTCAGGTACCTGAAAAAAGAAATTCAGTAATGCATTTAAACTTCAAAATCTTCATATAATGATTCTATAATATTATAACTTTATAATCCAATATGCAATAGTAAAAGGAAATGAAAACACAAAAAAGAAACCATGCATAACTGGGAATAAACAGAAGATCATAACTTACAGAGATAGCATCACCATGTACAGTAATCACTAAATCAGTCCTATCTTCAGGATCTCTAGCCACAAGCAATGAACATTTAGGATTGGCAGTTAGGTCCTGAGAAGGAAAAAAAAAAAAAGATTCCTTAGCAATGGAAGCAAGCTTTTAACTGGTAGGTATTCAGTGTTCTCATGAATTATAAATGTTAACAAGATTATGTGCTGGTTGAAGACATGAAAAATAGGATTTGAAATTGAACTTGTGGTATTGTACTAGCCAAACTCAGCATAATGCACTGAATGATTCTATATAATATAAGCCAGTTCACAAAACCACATTCAACATCAAATCCTATTTCTTATGAAGTCAGTTCACAACCCGAAGCACTTTTAATCTTGAAATTGTTGGATACCGAGTAATCACACAACAATCGAGATAGGAGAAAGAGAGAAAAGGGAAGAAGAAAACAACACGCAGAGTTTACCCTGGTTCATCCAATGTGGGCTATGTCCAGTTATTCACTATATCGTGCATATCTTTTGAAGGCACAGTATAAGCCATATCCAACATAAATTATTTATATTTATCATTTTGTAACAATAGGAAAATTTTGGAGGAAGAAAAGAAAAACCTTCGAATGAACTGCCAAGTCGCTCACTGCCAATATAGGATATCCATTTGAATCACATGCAAAGTCAACCATAGACCCTGATGGATAACCATCGAACTTCTGCATGTTAAAAATTAAAAGAAGACCAGATGACAAGAGGGTATTTAAGTTGTCTGCCAATAAACACAAACAAAATTCCATGCAAAATATATGAACACAAAAAGCAGCAAGGTTTAAATTTTATTGCTCTGCCAGACTTGGATTTTGCTATTGTTGTTGTTACTGAGTGGGAAGGGTGTTTGCAGTTTCCTTAGTCCTCTAGTACCGGAAAAAACTGAAGATTTAGGCATGAAAGAAAGGGCACAACTAAACTCTCAGAAAGACAAAATGTCCTTTCTCCATGTCTCACCAGGAAAATTAATTGTTATATGGCAACACAACTTTTCTATTTTTCAAAGGTGATTGCAGTTCATTTCAACATCAGAGAAGATAATTATCGGCTTGCTTGATTTTCTTCTCACTTTTTAATTTAAAAAACTGTTTTACAAAATAACTTTGTACTACTCAGCAATCAAGTTCTCATAAAAAATATAGAGAATTGAAAATTGTTTCCAAAAACAAGTGTTTTAAAAACCAAACAATAGAAACAGCTGGGAGATGTTTTCACATCTTCTGTTCTGTGATCCTAGCATGTAGGTCATCTGGACTGATGCTGCATTAGTGAGGCACAAAGTTGGTGTGACCGTGTGAGTGTCTGCTTTCTTTGTTTTTTTTTCTTCTTGAAACCTAAAAACAGTTTCTGAAAATAGAAACCGACCACACCCTTAAGTTTTTTATCCTCGTGAAATACACTCAGCTATGATCACCAAACTTTTAACCACATAGGGAAAAACTACCAGTTGGACAAGTCACTGTAAGGAAAGCACAGAAACCTTTGAGAATGTAGAGAGCATCCCGCGCACGCTACGATCAAGGACAGTTCGAATCTCCTCAACTGGTGGAAGTCTAGCAGCTTTTTCCTATAATAGCAAAACAACTCATAAATTAACACACAATCAATCACGCACACATAAATATTATATTTCAATTTTCAACTAAGTCAAAGTTCACACCTAACAGATTGAATTGAACTGATAAGTGATAACCGATATAATACCTGATGTGCTTGAATCAATTGAAATACACCATCTTTGTCGATGTTAACATCACCAGGCGACACAGTCTGATTCAGAAACCACCAATGGCACAAATATTATTATTTATTCATGAAATATAATCATCACTAAAAGAACAAAGACTTTGTATCATTGAGCAATTCAGAGTTTCAATCACACGATAAAAAAAAGACAAGAAAACAAGCAAAAACAAAAATATTCTAAATTCCAATCATGTGATGCAAAGTTCAAAATTTGAAGCGTGTAAGCTAAGTATGGTTCAATTGGGGGGAAGAAAAAGAGGTGAAAGGAAGGAGAAAAGAGAGGTACCGGAGCGGAGGATTGGGGTGAAGCAGCCATGGAAAGAGTGAGAGTGAGAGTGAGAGGGGAGAAGGAGAAGTTTGGTGAAGAAGGGTAGCGTGTAAGAGAGAATGGAAGGGTATTATGGCCATTTGGGTGACGAAAGGGTAAGACCCTCGTCAATGGCGTCACCATGCTCTTCATGTTGTGTTGTGTGTGTACACCAAACTCTCACCTTCTTCTAAAGCAAACACTGAAAAATACCAACCCAAGTCCAACACACAACACAAGTTCTCATTTTTGTTTTGGTAACAATTGTTAATTTGTTTGTTTCCGACCAAATAACTTCTCTTGCAATTTTATTTTTCAAATTGTAATACTATATTTTAAAAATAAATAATATTTATACACAAAATTATTTTTACAATTCAATAACAATATAAAACTATTTTACACTCTAATATATATATATATATATATATATATATATATAAACTATTTATACTTTAAAACACAACTTTTTTTCTTCTTATTTTTATTAGCTGATAACATAAAAAATGTACACTATTAAACTCAATTTTTAATATATAATAAGTATATTTTTTTGCCGAATATAATAAGTTGATTAAAACACGCGAATCGTATGTTTTAATTATTTTAAAGAAAATAAACGTTGGTTTTAATTGGCAAAATTAAGAAAGCTTTAAATAGGTAATAATTATTTCTCATGGTAAGTTAATTAATGTACATCCACTAAGATTTGTTAAGAAAAAATAATAATTTATACTTGTCTAATATATAAAATAAATAATATTTTTTAATTTAATATTTTAATTTTGAACATGAATATTAATACAAAAATAATTATGTATACTACATCAATATATATTTTTCTGTATTTACAATAATATATCTAATAAAATATAGTTATATAGTTTATGAAGAACTAATACACATTTAACTACTATTTGTTCCATAATTTTAGAAAAAAATAACATTTGAAAGACTAATAATTTATGATCTTGTAAATTTATTAAAATATATTATTAATTAGGCTTAGAAAAATTCAATTAAATAATAGAAGAAGAATGAAGCACATTGATGGTAGCACAAGGCATGAACAACAAAGGTAAAAAAGAGAACCTAAAAGTGAATGTAAGGAAAAGAAAGAGAGAAATTATTTTTTTGATGAGATTTTATTTGTAGTGTGAAAAATATTCAATGATCGAATGTTAATAGCAAAGAGAGTCTTGTACACATTTCCCATCACACTATGAGAGCTGGTCATGCTCGAAATCATCATCTTAACTGCAAAGAGGAGGATGCTAGAAGTAGAACTAGTGACTGGAATGAGTGTAGTGTAACCTATATTAAAACCATTTATTTGTTTAAACCAACATAATATAGTTCAAACAGCTACATATGATTTGTATATTTTCATTTCTTACTAACGCACTGATCTAAAAAGACGATGAAACGACAAAAGTACAGGCAACAGTCAACAGAATTCAAACTTATTTCCTGTAAGAGCATCTCCAATGCAAGAAACTCATTTGGATTTCTTAAGCAACTTTTTGTGGTCTCACAACACTTTTTATGGTCCCCACAATGTCATGTCACAGTTAAGTAACTCACTCAATATTTTGCTCCAATGCAAGAAATCACAAGGAACTCAAACAAATTCACATATTTATATTTTTTTAATAAAACTTAACATTTTTTCAATTTTCATAAATATAAATTAAAATAAATAAAATAAAATGCGTAACAATATAAAATAAAATTTTACATAATAATAAATAATTAAACACTACAACATCGAAATAAATAAAAAACCTAGACTTCAAAAAAAATTACATAAATTTAGTTATTGTTATTTTCGTTTCCGAAACATTCCCAAATGTGTTCAACTAAATCTGCTTGGATTTGTAGGTGTTTTTGTTTGTCGTGAACATCTGCTCTCCTTTGAAAGTATGTTGATCTGATACTAGGGTGAGCACCTGAAGATACTTCGAATGTTGACGTGTTGTTACCTACATTATCGTAATCAATATTACTTTGATATGTGTCATGTTCGTCCTCGACAATCATGTTATGCAATATGATACATGCATAGATGATATTTTTCATTTTACCAATATCCCAAAAACGTGACGGACCACGTATAATTGCGAATCGAGATTGGAGCACTCCAAACGCTCGTTCTACATCTTTTCTTGCCGATTCTTGCTGTTGAGCAAATAATTTTCGCTTTTCTCCTTGTGGCATTGAGATGGTCTTCACAAATGTAGCAAAGTCTGGATAAATACCATCGGTTAAATAGTATCCCATATTATATTGGGTTCTATTCACTGTGTATTGCACTGCGGGAGCACGTGCCGACAAAACTTCGTCAAACACATTAGATCCATTTAACACATTAATGTCATTATTAGAACCCGCAGTACCAAAAAATGCATGTCAAATCCACAAGTCTTGTGATGCAACCGCTTCAAGAATGATTGTTGGGTTGTGATGATCACCTCGACAAAATTGACCTTTCCATGCAACAGGACAATTTTTCCATTCCCAGTGCATACAATCAATAGAACCTAACATACCTGGGAATCCGCGTGCCGCTCCTATTTGTAGTAGTCGTTCGATGTCTTCGTTACTTGGTCTCCTCAAGTACTGATTCCCAAATATGGTGCAGATGCCTGATACAAATCGCTCCAAGCATTCAACCGCGTTTGTTTCACCAATTCGAACATATTCGTCCACGCTGTCAGCAGGTGAGCCATAAGCCAAAATACGAAGTGCAGCTATGCACTTTTGTAATGGAGATAGTCCTCTTCGACCCAGTGCATTGAACCTTGCTTGAAAGTACTGATCATGATTGCTGAGCCCATCTACAATACGAAGAAATACATGCCTTCGCATACGAAATCTTCGTCGGAACTGATTCTCTGTGTACACAGGATTTGCTAAGAAGTAGTCATTGAACAATCGATCATGACCTTCTTCACGATTTCGATGCACCACTCGTCTTTGCATACGCCCAACCGTGTTGGCATGTAGTTGTTGTTGGCTCTGAAGTATTATCCTAATGAGGTCTCCATCGGTGTTGTCTTCCAATTCCTCATTTATCATTTGATCTAAAACTTCATCTAAATCGATGTTTGGATCCATTATATGGTATCTGAAGTGTTTGAAATAACTGAGATATGTTGCGTAATTTGATTGAGAACATGTGAAAATGATGAAACATTAGACATTTATATAGCTTCATTTCCAACGGCTAGTTTCTAACGGCTAGTTTCCAACGACTAGGTTCCAACGGCTAGTTTCCAACGGCTAGTTTCATAAAATAAAATTTTCAATAAAAAAAATACAACAAGGACCTACATTGTTAATAATTGCATACAAAGTAACTGAATAACATCTAAAAATACATAGGGACATTATTTTAACCAAATAATTTCTTCCTAATATGGTCACAATATTTTTCGTGGTCTTCGTGTTGTTTATCTGACATGTTGGATGTATCCTTCATGAGGATTTCATACTGCATACGCCTTTCTTGCTCCTCCTTTAATTGAATGAGTTTTAATGTGTTTGCATTCTTCTCATTCATTACACTTTCTATACCAGATAAATCGATATTGCTAGAAGTTTCTTTTCCTTTGCTCTTTCTTTTTGCTGCTTTTTGTCCCATTGGGCGAGACACTGGTGATGGCTCATCATATTCTTCGACTTCAATGGGTGTCTCTGTGTTAGAAGACGATGAGTAATTTCCGTCTGCAGAAACCTTTGTTCTTTTTGAAGTTCTTTTTGAAGTATTTGACATAAATTCTGCATCGAATTTTGGTTGATCTTTCAATAACAACCAAGCATGCTCAACCTCAAATTTTTTACCTATATCCTGCGAGTAAATCAAATGAGCATTAGCCATACAATCCTTCTCTGAACTTCCACTTCTCCTGTGCTTATCGGCTTGTTTGTAGCACCCATTAAATTTTTGAACTGCTGGGTGGATCCTATTCCATCGAGATTTCAACTGCGTCGAGCTTCTTTGACAAAATAACCCACTTTCACGAACATCGTCATTGTTGTACGCTTTTGTGATTCTTGACCAATATTGCTTTGATGTTTGGTCGACACCGATTATTGAATCTTTTGACACATTGAGCCACGATCGGACGAGAATCACATCTTCTGCCACCGAGAATGCTATACGTGATTTTTTCCCGATACCATTGTGATCGCCCTCGTCTAGTTGAATATTGTCTACACCGATTGCAGATTCAACTTCATTGATAGGGGGTGAAATATTGGATAGAGAAGGCCTATAACACGTGTTTGGATTGGTGGGGGGTGATGGTTGACTACAAAATTGTGGAGTTTGAGAACTACCACCGGTAGGTAACTCCATATTAGACGGAGGATGCATATACCACATGTGTGGAGGTGGTGGATACATAACATATTGTAGTAGATTTGTGGAATTTTCACTGGTAGGGGGTGGTTGATTTTGCAAATAATTGTAGACACTTTGATAATTGTATTGATTGGGATCCATTTCAAAGAAAATAAAAAAGATTGAGGATAGAATGAAACACAAAAAATTAGAAATGAAACTTGAAACTTGCAGTGCAAATAAGAAGAAAAAATTACCTATATTTATAAACAAACTTTCATTTGACCGTTAGTGCCTCCAACAGATATAAGCTTTGTTTACATTTATTTCTTACCTTTAACTTTTCTTTATATTAAAAGTTACACTTTTTTTTCATTTAGTGCCTCCAACGGTTAACTTTTCTTTATATTAAAAGTTACACTTTTTTTGCATTTGTACCTCCAACGGATATAATCTAACGGCTCCTTTTTTTTTCATTTTTTTCTAACGACTCTTATTTTTCTTTTTTATTTGATGGTTCTTTTTTTTTTCTCCAACGGATATAATCTAACGGCTCCTTTTTTTTCATTTTTTTTTCTAACGGCTCTTATTTTTCTTTTTTATCTGATGGCTTTTTTTTTTTTCTTTCTATCCACGCATCCCTTCATTTGCTCGTTCATTTGCTCCATCCTCACAAGAAGCTTCCCGAAAGCCTCCCCTTCCACGCGTTCCCTCATTTTCTCTTCACTCTCAAACCACTCAGCCTCAATCTCTCTCACGAAACCACAGCCTTCACTCTCAAATCCACTCACGCGTCCCTCAGCCTCTCCTCCTCTCTTCCTTCTCCTCTCTTCCACTCAACCCCTACCCTCTCCTCTCACAAACCGCGTCCATTTCTCTTCTTCCTTCCTCTCTCTGCTTCACAAAGGCGAAGAACAACAAGGAACGGGTCGCCGTGGCTGTCTCCGTCGCCGTCGGGGTCGGGGTCGCCGTGGCTGTCTTCGTCGCCGTCGGGGTCGGGTCAGGGTCGCCGTGGCTGTCGGGGTTGCCGTCGCCCCTCTCCTCTTGAGGTCAGTATTGGTTATTGTTGTTGTAACTGTTCGTTCATCTTCCACTCTTGATTCATGAGTTTGATGTGCATGTGGTTGGAGATAACGGAAATAGGGGGTTTCACGCCAAAATAATATTTTTTAATTGGGAAGAAACAGTTCCTTATATAAGGAACCTAATCTCTGCGGAAGAAACGGGTTCCTCCATGTCACTGTGCTCCAACGCGAGAAAAATTTCAAGGAACGGGTGCTTAGGCTAAGAAACCCCTTAAGCATCTCCCATTGGAGATGCTCTAACCTTCCTTGCCTCACTACCCATGAATATTGAGTACCCAAGCACCTTTTTTGTGTGTAAAGAGCTGAACTACAATTACATACCATCTGAATAAAGGAAAATCATGAACAGGACAGAAGGAAGGGATTTTTATGTATTTTTTCGTATATATGGTACAAAATTTTAAAAGAAAAGAAAAAACTCAAATCCTACTTCATTACTCAATTTTGACTCACCCAAAACTAAAAAAAAAATGAAAGAGAGAAAACAATTTTACTAATTAAAGTTAAGGCCAATGACTTTTTTAATCACTCAGATACATAAAAATCCTGCATGTCATCAAGTATCTGTTTACCATTAGAGGATCCTTCATCAAAGATCTTCACTATAATACTATCCTCCTACTTTTGCAGCAATCAATAAATAAATATAACCACAATTATGGCCACTAGCCAAATATCAGGTACAATAGTTGTTCTTTCTAAATTCATTAAAAAAAAACATGAAGAGTTTATAATAAGGTTAAGGTTGTTTAGTGCTGTTCTGGGGTTTCATCTCACAAGAAAAATAATAATACCTCCTTTTTTGACATCAATAATAGTATTTCCTTAAAAAAATAAAAAGTAAAAAGTAAAACTAATTTCACCTTACTACCATCTCCAATTTAAAACAATAGTATACTAGGTCAATCCTATTGGATAGTTCAATTTACAAAACTAATTCAGCAATGGATACAGAAACAACGTCAAATAAAACGTATTAAACAAAAACCTAGGAAGAGACATAAGCACGAACGTCCTTTGACAAACAAACACATATTTAATATACAATAATAATGAATGGAACATAGATAGATAGAGAGAAAGAGAGAGAATATGAATGGGAATTGGAAATTTCAATCGGAGTGTGGATGACGATAGCCAAGGTAGGTGGAGAGTGAACGAACAAGCGCTGGAAAGGGAGGCAGAAGAGGAGGCGCAAAACGACGTCGCTGCTCAACCTCTCGGGATTGCAAGCGATGAATTGCCAAAGATGCGCCGATGCGTGCACCACTTTCGCCACCACGTTGCTGTTCAGCACCATCCTTCGTCTTGATCTATTCTACTGCGCTACGTCGTCGTTTTCTTCCCCCATTTACCTTGTCCTTTATCCGTGTTTGTTGCGTGATCAAATCAGAGTCAAACCCTGTTTTCACACTCGGCCGTGTTTATTGGACGTTTCGACGTTGCTATATGTGCTTTGGTGTCAGATGCACTTTAATTAGTTGCACTATGTCATGTCATGTGATGCATGAACCATATAAGGAAGTAGTTTGGACAAAGGGTTTTTCATTTTCTGTGGTTTGGTTCTTAAAGCAAAGAATTTACACTAAATTACACTTGCATTTGTTGTATTTATCTCAAATTAAATTTTGACATCTTTTTATTTTTATATATTATTTTTATCCTATTATGTTAACATTGTTAATTAAAGTTAATTGAAGTATTTGAGCATACAAAATTGTTTGTTAGAATAAATTATGCTTGTACTTCTTGAATTTTTTCTTAAATTGAATCTGATATCTCTCTCTTGAATCTGACTCACAAACGTGTCAAGGTTGTTGATGTCATTAGCCTCGACGACGCTAGTATCTAGGGAACCAGATGCAGCGGTCACGGTGATCAAAGTTACGATGGGGGATGAGAAGGTGGTGGAGATGGATATGACAGTGACGACAGTGGCTACGATGGCAGCAGCAACTATGGTGGAGGTGTGGTTATGGTTGTTCTGGTGGGAGTGGATGCACCTGGACACTTTGTTGGTGGACAAAAACGACTATACGGAGGAAGAGATGTTGCTGTCGTGGAAGAGGGGGGAGGAGGAGGAGAAGGAGATGGTAGTGGTGGTAAGTGAAAATGGATTGTTCAAGAAAAGAAAAGTTTGTAAAACCCAAGATATGATTTGGAGAAAGAAGACGAGAGTATTTTATATATAAATTTTCATTAAAAATCATGTAATAAACATGTGTCTACTTTTGTTAAATTATTAAGCATTGTTTAAGAGGGAGGGAGTTTAGATATAATGTGAGGTAAATAATTAAATATTCTTTTAAGGTACAAAAATGGAAGAGTATAGAATACAATTTGAAAAAAACACAAAGGTATGAATGTAGTTTACAGAAGACTTTATGGTTTAATTACTACTTTTATTTCAATTGAATCATGAACTTGTATTTTGTTTATAACATAGTTGAATTAGTATTTGTTTTTTAATTAAGTCATCAAACTTAACTAAAATAAATATATATAAATTCAAGGATTCAATTCAAATAAAAAAATTAAAATCATTAAAATTTAATAAAAATTAATAATCACACAAAATAAATA
>PYAF01005890.1:198843-209132 GCA_007407185.1 Glycine tomentella
GTTTGTTTTTTAGTTTTTCTTCAATGATTTTTTCTGAACATTTTCAATTTTTTCAATTTATCCATTTCATAAATTAAATTCTAATCTTTTTAATAAATATCACTGATTAAAAATAATCTTATATCACAATATAAATTATTTATCATAAAATTATCAAAAAAATATCTATCCTAAAAATTTAAAATATAAAAAATATATTTATTTGTTACAAATTTTAATTATATTAAAAAAAGTAATTTTTTTTTATAAATTTTAGTTATGTAAAATAAAATTTTATCTTGTGCACAAGCTAAAATACTAAGCCATTGTTTTGCAAGACATTTTAGTTAGTTTTTAGTTTTTTTAATTAGCTGAAAAACCGGTTTAATTGTTCGATAAATAAACTTGTTTTAGTAGTTTCTAGCGTTTTTTGAAATGCTACATGAAGTTGCGTTTTTTAAAACGCTACCTTCCAACTTCTAAATTTTTATATTTTCTTCCATTTTTATCCTCAATATATTTATCCAAATTCATAGTTATCCTTTTTAAATAAATTCTGATTTCATTATTTTTCTGTCATTTTACACTTTTCAAGTAATTTAACAGTTAATTTTATCAAATACTTACAATTTTATAAGATAGTTTTTCAGTTTCTAGCTTTTAGCTATCAACTTCCAGCTTCCCATTAACTTTTCAGCTTTCAATTAGCTTTTTAGTTAATTTTGTCGAACATAGCCTAATATACTTTAAAAAAAAAAAAATAACATTTGCATAATCTAATGAGAAGGATGCAAAAATTAACCATATTATTCTTCACTTGAAAAGAAAACTATGTTATTGTTTGTTTTCTTGTTGGATCTTAACAAAAATTATACCTTATCAATTATCAATCACTCACAATTTGGTCTCCTGAATGCATAACCAATTACACACTTTATACCAACAACGGTTAACACAAATAATAACAATTTGTGTCCATTAACCAAGAGATTTAAGATTCGAATTTTGATTGATTATTGGTTGTGGAATAAATTTTGTTAGAAAGAAAATACACACCTTGCATGCTCATACTTTTCAGCAAAGATTTGTGACAAGACAATTTCATACCAATAATATGATTAGTAAAAAATAAAAATAAAAATAAAAAGTTACGCACTTTATATGCCACCCTTAAGCGATTTCCTATACTGATTTCCACTCTTGGTTTTTGGAAGAAATTCACATTTTTTGCATTGGTTTGCAAGAAATTCAATGACCCATCAATCTACATTATATTTAAAACAGTAAATACATATATTGTCCCTCAAAAGTAGGCATTGTGTGTTTTTAGTTGATTGACATTTGATTATGGGAGACCTATGTGTAACTCAACGCACCATATGAATTTCTCCATTTGGGTTTCTGAATACCGAGTGACGCTAAAGACTCTTGTACACAACAAAATCTTCAGGGACTTAGAGGATTGGAAAATTTGTAGAACATAGCAGATTGAACCATATAAACTTTGAGGTGCACGAAAGTACACAATTAACGGAGAAGCATATGAGTATACGTCACAGCCTTTGTAATTGAATTTCCTAGGACCATAATGATCAGCAATGCGAAGAAAACAATCATATTAAACGCTGAAAAATATACTGAAATTCTTGATCAACCTATAGAATGAATTGCAACAATTATTAATTATTATTTATACTTGATGAACTTTACAAGTCCATTTATCCTCTCACCACTCTCCTACCTGCACTTCCTAGGATTCCTTTTTAACTTCATTTAGAATAAACATCATTATTAGAGAATAATTAAACTTAAAAACCCTAAGATTCAAGAAATCCTTTATTCTCCAAGTAAGTAACTACTTGTCCAGCCATCATAGTGGGTGTTGGACAATCGCCATTTTCCTGCTTTATTTCAATCTGAAGAAAATAAAAAAAGATGATCATGTTAAACAACATACATGTACGTAACACACCGCACACGGCAAAAGATACGTAATTACAACTTTAGTAGCCTCCATGAACACAAACCTCACAATTTATGGGCGGTTCATAAGGATCATCAATGCCGGTAAAACCTGAGTAAAAGGTCACATGGTAGAATTCAAAAATAGGGAAATAGTTTCAGCAGTTAGAATTTAAGAAATGATTCAAGCAATGTTTTACAAATGTTTTGATATAAAGGAAAATTGTCAAAGAGGAAGCATGAAGATAATGCAAAACAAAATTATTTCAGATGCAATGCAAGCCCTGAATTCTGCCAACATTAGCAAGAATTGGTTTGTAGGAGCAAATCTCTGATCGAGGAGTCTGTTTTTCCACTTTCTTTGTTATAATCATAGCTAAACTACACAGGAATCACAGTCATATGTTAACCTGTTGTTATTTGTGGCTCTGTGAAAGGTCCAAGTAAACTATATATGGTACAATACCAATCTGCCACCACAACTTTGATCTCTGACAAACAGCCTTATTATCAACATAGCACTGAAATTCAGACTCCACCCATTTGCCAACTGTCAGTCACTAATGAAACACCAGCTCATATGAATACGTACTTTCATACAAGTCATCTTACCACTGGTGTTCCAGAAGGCACCCCATCAAAACAATTAATACTGCCTATTTAATTTTCTGAAATAGTTTTTATTATTAAGACAATAAATTCCACACTCCAGGAAATTAAGTTCATTGTATTATGAAAAGTTATAGAAAAAAGCACTCTAATATTCATCTGAAATCAATGATTGACTCCAGATGTCCTAGTCAGAATAATTAAATATGAAATCCTGTTTTAGCATCAAACTAATTATAGTTCATTTTTTACAATACTTTTTTCATATTAATGTATTATATCACAAAGCTACCTAGACAAACTACTCTTACTGAATTATACTTTGGCCAACAGCCAAACACCCTCAACCTAAAACACTGAACCACAAAGATCTATGAACCAAACTAGTTATTAACTCTAACATCATGTACAGGTTAAAGAAAAAAGCATAAGGTGAAATGCTTCCTTGGAATAATTATTTTATTGCATTCATTCATCATTCCCTGTCTAGTTAACAATGCAGAAAAACTTAATTTTGGGCTTCCTTTATTTTATTTTCTTTCTTGCTATGTTTCAATTTCAGTTTACTTATGTTAAGACTAGTGGGACAAAGCCTTCACAATCGCAACTGAAACACATTACAATAACACACCTTTGATTTTCCCCGCACGAGCAAGCTTATAGAGGCCTTTTGGATCTCGTGCCTCACACAATTCTAGAGGCATGTTCATGAAAACCTGTCAATACAATTCCACTATCAAATATCATATAGAGTATAGACCAACTGATACAAATGATAGAAATGCCTAACAGTGCCTTGCCTCAATAAAATTTGCATCAGGTAACATGGCACGGCAAGTGTCTCGATCTCTTCTGTAAGGAGATATTAGACTAGCAACACATATTAAACCAGCATCAGCGAAGAGTTTTGCCACTTCTCCTGAATTAAATAATTTCCAGATCAGTAAAAGCAAGTTGGAAAACAGATATGCATCAGAGTTTTTTAATATAAGCAGCTAGACTTACAACTGATACAACCAAAGTACAGTTGACTCAGCAAATGACATCTATGATCTATTTGTACCATATATGTAGATCCCTTAGATCAGATTCATGTAGTATGTAAACATCATAATTTCATACATATATCAGTTTTGGTTTGGCGTGGTAATATGCTTCCACTTGAACAATTTACCCATACTTCCTTTTGCAAACACCACCTACATTACTGAAACATCTACTTATATTAACAGATACTCCCTCCGTTCCTTTTTAATTGTCAGGTTTTTGGAAAAAAGTTATTCCTAGTTAGCTGTCTTTTGCAAAGTTCAAGATCACATTAATTACTCTTTTATCAATTATATCCTTACTTGTCTTTTTATCTTAATTTACACATGCATTTATTGTGGAGTGGAAAAAAAGGGATAAAATAATCATGATATAGCACTACATCATATAAAACCTTCCATCCTTTTGATTCGATCATCAACTATACAGTTTTTCATAGCAAAAAGACATGGACAGTTATTAATTGGTTACTCCAAGGGATAACAAAAAATGTAAAATATCATGATGGTATAGACTACTAATATTACTCTAATATCTACCCTTGGCACATAACCAAATAATTAATATATTAAACTGACCATCAAGTTCCTGTTACTCCATTTACTTAAAGCATTCATTTACGGGAGCCAGCTTACCAGTTCTGCGAATATTTTCAGTGCGATCTTCAGCTTTAAAACCAAGATCCTTGTTTAGTCCGTGCCGAAGGTTATCTCCATCAAGGACATAAGATAACTTTCCCCTTGAGTGCAGTTCTCTGCTTAGGGAACACGCCAATGTGCTTTTTCCTGAACAGTTTGAGAAAGCATTCAATACAACATGTCAAAGGCACATTACACATACACTTTCTCAAAGGAATTTCAAAGACTATGTACTGGTACCCTACATACCTATAATTCATGAGTGAGTCAAAAGAAAAACATGCAATACAGCATATCTTAAATGTGATTAGAAAGGAATGAGATGGAATAAATGCAACATTTTGGGAAGAGCTTGGACTCTATGCCCCCATTTTCTGTTTAATAATTCAGGACAAGTCACACTGAACACACAATGAATGAAGAAATGAACCATAGGTATGATAGGCAGTATACCATCTGCATATTGTAGTCATTTCAATCAGGGAAGAGGATGATTACAAGAACCAAAATAGTGAAAAACATTTGTATTTAAGGTTTCTTTCAATCTTTTTAGTTTGTCTATAAATTTCCTGGTCTACTATAAGGTCTCACTTTCCTTCTTTCAGAGGTTTTCAGAAAATATACATGCATGAATGTTTGAACTTTAATCAACCAATTTATTCTATAGTCTGCATAATGGTTAAACAAATCAAATAATATATACCTTCAATATCCTATCATCTATGACAGCCATATATGGCCAATGAAAGCTGTCTGTACTTAGAAATGTCCAGTGCTGATATATATGCTTTGCTTGGATTGAACCAGTTCAGCTGGTTGAACTAATAAGCATGAGACTAGATTAAGAAGAAAATTTGTTTCATGTTGTGAAGGAAATAATTGATTAAAGTGGGTAAGCATTATATTCTTTGGTAGAAAAGATACATGAATTATAAATAAAAACAGAAAGTGGACTTGAAAGCATGTTTGATAAACTACCATGGAATGTGACAGATAATACTTACCTGCCAATCAAGTCAAGTTAAAGAGAAAAGCTAAATTCAAGGAGCAACTTATAATGAAAAGCATAAGCATCACAAACAGCAAAAATATGGTGTTTTCCATGCCAAAAAAGTACTCAATATCTGGAACCAATGATGAAAAATCGCAAGTACAAGCCAATAACAAAAGAACATGGACCTGATCCACTGAGTCCAGTAATCCATACAACACATCCCTTTTGGTTAAGTAGCTTCTGCCTTTCAGGCCTTCCTATTTGACAATCTTGCCAAAAGATATTTGTTGAATTGCTCAGAGTTGCCATAGCAAACAAGTTCCCTAGTCTTCTCTACGGATCAATATTAAGCTAGCAATTTCATTTCATGGATTACTGCAGGATAAAAACATAAAAGAGAATCTTAGAATAGAAGTGCATGAAAGTAATACAACCGTGCAAGAAACTTGGTAAGTGCTTCATCAGGGCAAGCATTACAACAGCAGTACAGGCCACAGAATTGAAAGCATGACAACATACATCAACTTCAGACCGTGGAATGGTGATCTCATCACACTCACTTACACTTGTTTGTGTCAAAAAGAAGCATGACCTCTTGGACATAAATAGCGTCTACATACATTGTACACATTAAAGGTTTCCATAAAGTTTAGGATGAGTCATAAAACCCTCTTCTATGGATTTGGATCCTCTACTATTCTTGACTGTCAGCACACGATTCTACAGAAAAGAGAAAGACCCAATTTTAATTTTAAATATAACAAGTGACCCCTAGACCATATATAACCAATCATGGTGGGTCCTTATACAATAAAAAAAAAATAGTATTTTCTCACTCTATCCAAATCCTCAAAATATGTACCAAAACGTACACCATTACATTTCAAAAAGTCACTTCCGTGTAGAATTAGACTCGGATCCTTTAAGTAAAGTCTATTTTGGACAAAAAAATAAAAACTGCTGTTAGGAAAAGAGATCCCACACCAGCCAAATTTTCTGGTAGAAATTAGTTATCAATAAAACTGGTAGATAATTCACACTTTAACATGTTAACCAAAAAAAAATCTATTTCCAAACAAGATTCATAAAATTAACTAGATGTACACCCTTTACTTTCTTTTAACATATGATTCATGCATGCCAATTCTACCAGTAACAAACTCGATGATTGATTTGATGACAAAGGCAATGAATGTGGAAGAGCCCAACAACACAACGCCCATTAGTCCCATCGAGAGGCTTTAGTTCCTTTCTAGAAGAAAACTGAAAGCATTGTTTGTTGGCATGGCCACACACTCCAATTCCATGTCATCACTTATAATAACAAAAACATTTTCAATTCAATGCTCCTCTACCCACCCTTTCCCTTCAAATACCATGATCCAGCTAAAATCAATGCCTCTACATCACAATGTCCAGTTAATTATTATCAAGGATTGGAAAAAAAAACATAGAGAGATGATCCAAATTATATAGTTTGTAACAAAAAAAAAAAGATGAGACACATAATAAAAGGAAATAGAAATATATAAAAAAAAAAAAGGAAAGGGAAGAGAAGAATGAAATGAGAGTGAGTACCAGGAATAAAAAAGAAGCAATTGGGTGTCTGAATCTGAGGGGTAGGGTGTGATATATAGAGAGAGGGTGGTGTGGTGTGTGTTATGCCATGTCATGTAATTTAATGTAAAACATGGCAAAGGGAAAGAAAGAAAGAATGGGAATGAAAGTTGTTTTATTTTCTTTTCTGGGTTTGAAACTTTGAGGTTGTTCGAGGAAACCAATGGCAATGAATGAATGTGGACACAAACACTGACTTTCTCTCTCTCCTGAATTCGCTCGTTTCCTTCCTTTGCCTCTCCACTCGGTCACGGACGGTATGCCATTCGGACCAACCCTATATTACCCTCCATCCAAATTAGTTAATTTTTAATCATTTTCCTCCATAAATATATAGAACATTTATAAATTTATTTTTAAAAGATAAAAATTTAAATTTTTATTCCAAAAAAAAAAAGTATGATAAATTCATAATATGCTAATTTCCGTATGTTACCTTGAAAAAGCATATTAAAATATAAATTAATCTTTATCTTCTTCCTTTTTTTTTATTATTATAAGCACAAAATTATAATAAACACTTAAAAAATTAGGAAAACAATCATAAGTTAAAACAAATATAATAATAAATATAATATTAATTAATAAATTATTTGTTACTCTGAAATGTCTATTGTAACAACATTAGTAATGACAAAATCAAGTTGTGTCTATTTTTTTGTAAGGATTAATTTAAGGATTGTGCATTTTTGTTCAATTATCATATTTTAGACACGGTATTGTCACATTAATAATTTCAAAGCAAAAATATTAGATAATACATTACCTAAAATATGATACTCAAACAAATTAAAATGCATAATCATTAAATTAATCCTTAAAAAATGAGACTCGAGTTGATTTTGTCATTACTTAATGTTGTCATAATATAAATTTCAGAGCAACAGACATATTATACTTATTAATCAATATGATGCTTATTATTATGTTTATTCTAACTTATGTTTACTTTCCTTTTTTAAGTGCTTATTGTAATGTTATGCTTGCAATGATTAAAAAAAGGGAGAAAATGAAGATTAAATTATATTTTGGATAAAATATTGACAAATTCGTTCTTGAATGTGCAGAATGTGTCAAGTATGTTATTTCATTAATGGTAACAGACCAAAGTTAACACATGAATGAATTTGTCGCACTTTTTTCCTTTTTAGGGACAAAATTTGAATTTCTATCTTTCAAAGACAAATTAATTTTACACATTCAGAAACAAAAATAACTATTTACGCTTCATTTAGTTTTTCAATTCAACATATTTATAAAGGGTAAGTATGTCTAAATTAAAACATAATAATTTTAAAAAACACTTATTAATTATGATATAAGTATTATTTTATAAGCACATAAAATTTATTTCTAAAAAAATAAAAAATATTTATTTTAAATAATAAAAATTATACAAACATATCAAAATCATAAAATTACTTATTTTATTTAAAAGAATACCTATTTTGAAAAATAGGTTTCATTTAATCATTTCAGTTTCAACGTTCATGCCTGTATTGATTCTTTTATTACGATTTACATTTTTTGAAAAGCTACTATTAATAAATATGTTACATTAAATGAATATAATATTTAACTAAACTAATTAGTTTTGTTATATTTTATATTTAAGAAATATTTAATGTTTAAGGATTTTCATGAATATTAAAATTAATTTATTTTAAATATATAATATGTTTAATGAAATATGAAAAATATTATATTTAATAAACACAATATTTTAAATGTTCATTAATTTGATTATACATTATATTTGAATAAAGATAATATTTAATGTTATTTCAATTTTACTTATAATATCTATAATCTTAATAATGAGAATTATTTTATTTGGTGTACATATTTTATTGAACAATTTTATCTTTAAATCATTTCTTAAATTTAATTTTTTCTTCTAATTTACATTAATTTCTCACTACATTTATATCATTAATTTTTTATTCTATCATTTTATTAATTTCTCACTACTTTTATATCATTAATTTTTTTATTTTGTCATTTTTTTATTAACGGTATTTAACTTTTCTTTTTTATTATTTAAAATTTTTAGAGAGGCACTCACTTTAGTATTAATTATATTATCTTTATCCATATACATAAGTGTTTTTTTTAACTATTTCACACAAATTAAAAAAGTTAATTAATTTGAATAGTAACCCATGTATGATATAGGTATAATTAATGTTGTGAAAATCGGTTCGGTCAAGGTAGTGGGTTAGTGGTCCAATCGGTGGGTTAGTAATTGACCCAGTTTGACCCGGTGTATATTAAAAAATTTAAAATTATATCAAGAAAAGTGTATTAATAATAAAAGGAAGTGTAAATAGCAAATATTTAAATAAAACAAGCCCAATTTGTAATAAAAAAATGAGCCAAAAGAAGTAAAAAAAAAAAAAAAGAGGTATAGGAAGCATATGTGAATCTAGAGGCCCAAATCAAAAACTTAATCTCCAATACTATATATACTCTCACTTAGTCTGTGCCTCATTTTCTCCCTTCTTTTGCACCACTCCCCTCACCTTGCCCCACTGTGCCGCGCCCCTCGTCAAACAACGATGAAGCCTTGCATCTGTTATGTGTAAGACAAAGGCGATTACGACGACGGAGATGGCCCAAAGCTGTGATGACGCCGGCATGCCCTGATACGGTGAGTGTAAGTACCTGAGCTAAGCAGTGCGGCTTGAACGAATGAAGAAAAGTTGAAGCTTTGCATTTTGTCTTTCTGGTCTGAAGTTTTTTTTCTATGGCACCAAAACGTCGCCGTTTTACACGTTTGCAGTTTGTTCTTTTCTTCACCAACCCGATGCGGGTCCTAAAACCCGGCCGGATTTCCAGTTCTTACCAAAACCGTCCGATTTTCTTCGAGCCAAACCGGGCCAACTGCATGGCCGATTCATTAGCCAACTCGACCTGGTTGATGCTCCGATTCCCGATTCAACCGATCCAACCGGTCAGTCCGAACCGATTTTAATAACATTGGGTACAACAAACTCCTATGTATACATAGTAGATTAGTTTTCACCTGATTAGTTAACACCTACTAGTCATATCTCTAATCCTCATAAAGGGATCCTTAAAAAAAATCCTCATAAAGGGATTTTATTGATTTTTTTTTTAAAACTAGTGTTAGAAAAATAATATAAATGCAGTAAAAAAAATAAAAATAGTTAACAAATTTAAAATATGAATTCAAAATAAATTCCTTTATGAGGATTTTTTTTGAAGGATCCTTTATGAGGATTAGAGATATGATTAATACGTGTTAACTAATTAGGTGAAAATTAATCTACTATGTATATATATATATATGTATATATATAATAGTTTGTTGTACCTATATCATATGGAGTGTTAGTTTGGTCATTATTATGCATAGATTTAAGAAAATATAAATAACTTTATTTTTGAATATATGTATACAATTTTTTTTATAAAAAAAC
>PYAF01005890.1:209232-248479 GCA_007407185.1 Glycine tomentella
TAGAAAACGTTCATTCTAAGAGTTTGATTTTATACATTGTATATCATAAAATTTATACAATAATAAATGCACATATGTAATATCAACATATAAGAGAAAAATTAAATTTGTTTAGACTTAAGAAAAAAAATTATAATTTATATTGTATTAATATAATAATGAATTCATAAATTTAATTTAATCCAAATAATTTTATGTCAATATGATTTCAGCTAAAATATTCATTCTTGTAAGTTAAGTGTAAATATTTCAACTTGACTTTGATTTTTTTTTTATTTTGTTCTCCAGTATATTTATTTTATATATAATTTGTATATTAATAAAGTTTCATACAAATATCATGAAAACTTAAATTTATAGAGACAAAGAAATTTCTTCCATAACTATTATAATTGAAATGATGATAAATAAGGAATAACTAATGTTTTATAACAACTGGTATAGATTAACACATTTAATAAATTAGTTATATCATATGATGATAAAGAATAAAAAATACTATTACATTAAAATTATTAAAATGAATTAAATAAATTTAATTTCACTCTAATAATTTAAATATTAATGTAGTTTTAGATAAATTGTTCCTTCTCGTGAATATAATTTTTTCTATAAATTGATTTTAGAAACCAATTTTACTCCTAATTTATAAGTTAGATAAAATAAATTTTTAATAAATTAATTAAGTTATATGAATATTCATCCACATATTTTATATTTTTTAAATTATAAATTAGTTAAGTCAGATGATGGTAAGAAAGAAAAAATGTATTTATTTTAACAATAATATAACATAAATTACAAAATTTTAATTTAATAATGAAATTTAAGCCTTACACATGCTATTCAACATTCATATTTGAGTTTCATTGTTATGCCTTTGTACATTATCTTTTTTTTTAATATAAAAATTTATTTATCTATAATCTATAACAATTAACAATTAAAAATCATCTTTTAAAACCATCAAATTTCTTTATTTTCAAAATTTAACATGATAATTTTTTAATTTGCTTGTAATAATTTTTTAATTAATACATTTTAATTGATTTATTAACTTTATACAAAAATAAAGTGCGGATCGTGGGTGCGAATATGGTATAGAGATACCTAGCGAATACGAGGATGGGGATTAAAGTTGCTACCCAAGTGGGTATGGGTCTAGGTACAAGTATTTTTTGTTAAATGTGCGTATGGGGATGAGTGTTATAGGATCAT
The DNA here is from genome assembly GCA_007407185.1 of Glycine tomentella. Lineage (NCBI taxonomy): Eukaryota > Viridiplantae > Streptophyta > Magnoliopsida > Fabales > Fabaceae > Glycine > Glycine tomentella. The sequence continues at coordinate 210,451 of PYAF01005890.1, forward strand.
ACCTAGACCTACTCATTGTCATCCCTAACAAATATCATGGTACCCGTACCTAGAATATGTGTTATTCGTTAATATTAAAACACTTAAATATTCTTTATTTTTTTAACCAAGCTTAAATATGTAAATATTCTTCATAAATATTTTTTATTTGTATTTATGTTTTGGAATATAATTTTATTTGGACTTTTATGTTAGTGTATTTTATTTGAGTTTATACTTTAAAGAGTATTTTTTAGATAATTTTATTTGGAGTTCACCAAATTTAATCATTTATAATTATTTATGGGCATTTTAAATTGTGTAGATTGTAGAATATTTGAATAATTTTAGTTGTAACAATTAAAATTATTTTTTTAAGAAAATATTGAAAATAAATAAAATTACAATTACACATAATAGGTATTTGGCCTAGGCAGAATACCCATAAACCCCCAAGTAAACCTTTAGGACACTGAAGTTACCTTGAGATGGTACTCGATATTTGGTCCTGTTGAATACGGAAGGACTACAACTCCATTATCCCATAGGGCTCACCCCTGAGAAGTGTGAAGCACTTAGCCTAGCCCAAGACCTAATACCTTCTAATATTAGGTAATCAACCCAATTGAATACTTGATACCCTTCTATAGTTTCAGGTACTTGCTTAAGCCTATTACCTAATGTCCCTTGTACTCAACCTAGCAAAATACTTGATACCCCTTTATAGTTTCAAGTACTCGGTCAAGCCTAGTACCTAATATGCCTAGTATCAAGTACTCGGTCTAGCCAAATACCTGATACCCTTCTATAGTTTCAGGTGTTCAGCCAAGCTTAGTACCTAATATCCCTAGTATCAGGTACTCGCATTAGCCTAATACCTAGTACCCCTGTAGTATTAGGCACTCAGCCTAGCTAACTACTCGATACCCCTACGCTAGGTATCCGGTCTAACCAAATATCGAACATGTCTCATCCAACCTATGATGACCTATTTAAGGAAAGAGTTAACAAATTATTTAATAAAGTAGCATTAGGGACAAGATTAGGTCCCTAACAATAATTACAAATACATTACCTAAGAGGACAACCTTGGGGAAAAACCCATAGGTCTAAGGCCCACTAATATATGTATAAATAACTACATGCATATTCAGGTAAAACACTGTTGATTCTCATTTATTGTTCTCGATCAAGACCTTACTTGAGTGTTGGAGTGTCTTTTGTAGGTACCCAACCCTCCGACTTGTCGAGTACCTTTTGGAGTAGAAGAAAGATAAATCCAGAGGACACAAGCAATGAAAAGAGTTATCTGTCTACCACTCTGCAGGTACAACAATAAAAATGTTTGTTAAAATATTTTTAAACTATTTTTTATTTTTGCAAAAATATTCATATTTCTATATATGCCCAGGTATTAAAAAAATCCACATGTATCCGCTTAACGATATAGTGCAGGTAACAAGAAACACATGATGAGTATTTATGTGGCGAAACGAGTAAAGGATGACTACTATATGCTCTCGTCCCGTCCATTGTCATCCCTATGCATAATTTTATGTTTTTTGTAAAATATATATTTAATAAGAAAATTATAATATAAACTATTTGAATATATATATATATATGAATATTCATAATTATCTTATTTTTTATATATACACACACATACTAACATATATAAAATTTTAAAAATAATTGACAAATGTATTATAAAAATATAATAATATAAGAAAATCATAAATTATAAACTAAACACCCCTGCTAGACACATGAGATATTGCGTTAGTTAAATGAAAAGAGCCAGATTTTTGTTTACTTGATTAATTAATGTGTCATAGTGATAATCCAATCCTTGGAGGAGGAGGAGGAGGAGGAGGAGGAGGAGGAGGCTATAAAAATTACTTGTTTAATTTAGACATGGTGGGTTAACGAATAATATAACAAAATCATAATTATAAACTAAACACCCCTGCTAGACACATGAGATATTGCGTTAGTTAAATGAAAAGAGCCAGATTTTTGTTTGCTTGATTAATTAATGTGTCATAGTGATAATCCAATCCTTTTAAAAGAGAAGAAGAAGAAGAAGAAGAAGAAGAAGAAGAAGTTGTTGTAAAACCTGAGGAGGCTATAAAAAATTACTTGTTTAATTTAGACATGGTGGGTTAGCGAAAATCTTTTTAGTACAAGGGACTGGAATTAATCTTTCTAGTACAAAGATTTGTGAGCATTGTCCTTTGTGCAATTATTAGGAAGAGAGAAGACCCTGTGTGTGAGCCATATGAAAAGAACTCAAAATAGAGATATACAACCTGCATATTCACAAAAAAAAAGAACATTAACTTCCTTAACCCAATAAACTATCTTTTAAAGTTTGCGGATGCTTCTCATGCTTCTAAAACTGCTGAAAATTTATATAAACTTTTGAGGGAGGTAGTTTTATATGTTGACCCTCAAAATATTGTTCACGTAATTACAGACAATGCTGCAAATTATATTGCCATCGGTAAGTTACAGGAAGTTGAGTTCCCGAAGTTCTATTGGTTTCCTTGTGAGACACATTCCATTAGTTTAATGTTGCATGACATTGAAAAAATAGAGGAAGTAAGTGAGATTGTGTTACAAGCTTCCAAAATTATCAAATACATATATAACCATTGTTATTAATTTATTGTATTTGATGAGAAAACACACACTTGAGAAGAAAATACTTTGTCGAACTCTAACCTGCTTTGCCACTAATTTCATTACATTAAAAAAGTATACTGGCTGAAAAAGATGAACCAAGAGCTATGCTAACTTCTAAAGAATGAAAATGTTCAACTTATGCCATGCCAAAGAAGCCAAGACAAAAATACATGTGGAACAGATTATAGATTCTAATTTTTGGAAAATATGTTTTGATATTGTGAAGATTACTGAACCACTAATGTATATTACATATTGTTGACAATGAAGATAAACCAATTATGTTTCTTTTTTACCAAGTATCATACCCTGATTTTGTCCGGGCACCAAAAAAAACAAAAAAGCTAAAAAAAGAGAAGTAAAAAGAAGAAGAAAAATAATAAAAGATACATAAAAAAAATTTTAAAAAAAGGAAGAAAAAATAATAAAAGATATATAACAGTGTTTTTTTTTTAAAAAACAAAAAGTAAAAAAGAAGAGTAGTAAAAAAAAGAAGAGAAGAAAAAAAAAAGAAGAGAAGAAAAAAAAAGAAAAAAAATAGCAGTTGAAAAATAGAGAAGAAAGAAAAATAAATATAAAAAAGGAAAAACGAAAGTAAAAATAAAAGGAGAGAAAGAAAACAAAAATAAAAAAAAGAGAGAGAAAAAAAGAAAAAAATGAAACAATAAGAGAAAAGAAAAAAAAAAAAGGGGGCCACAAGGCCCATTAGGTTAAAAGAAGCAACAGATAAAAGGCACCAAGGAAGCAACAGTGAAAAGAAATTAATTGCACAGCCAGGTGTGGATCCCGGAGGAGGAAAATCGAGCCAATCAGAGGTTGACACTTAGCATTTCCATCGGAGATAGCAGAGGGGTAACTGAGGTACCCCTCGTTCCTCCCCTTTCCTCTTCTCTTCCTTTTTGTCTCCTGCGTTTCTGTTTTTTTTTCTTTTATGAAATTCGTTCGCATGATTCACCGGTGAGCCATACAAATGGTTATTGATGTTCTTTTGTTTTGTTGGTTGTTATTCATGCCATATTTCATCTTCTTCATTGTGCTCTTGCTCCTATTTCCATGACTTGCTTTTTTTCATTCTTTCTTCCTTTTCTTCTTCGTTTATGAAGCTTTTCGGCCACCACCACGGTCACCACCGCGCGCCACCCATACCACCATCTCGTTGGTGGCGGCAGGGGCCATGCTTCCACCACAGAAGCTCTTTCTTCTACTTCGCGCAACTTTGCTGTTGGCTGCTGTGCCCAACAGTGAAATGCGGGTTGGGCCGGGTCGCCCCAACTCGGTTCCCATCCAACCTAAAAAGAAATAAAAAATTACTTTTTGCACCACCGATTTAATAAATACGCTCCCCTCACCTGTTGGGCCTGGCCCATTCTAAAAAAGAAAGGAAAATAAAAAAACTTACATTTACTATTTGCAGTTACAAGTTAATAAGTACACCCTATTTACCAATTGGACCTTGCTCATTTTGAAACCACTGGCCTATGCTATTTACACCTACATATTCAGAACTGCACCCTTTAATTGTTGGGCTTCACAAAATATGTTTACTGTTTACACTACACTTTTCATAAATGCACACCCCTTAACTGTTTGGGCTAACCCACTTTGAAACAAAATACGTAATGCTATTTGCACACCCTTTTCATATCTACACTCCCTCCCCTTTTGGGCTGAGCCCTTTGTTTTTTTTTTTTAAAAAAAAATTAAATAAGATAATGATTTCACTCCCTTTCTGGTATGGCCCTAATTACTAAGTGTACTTCCCGCTTCTATTCTATCCCTTTCTATTTCCACTTGATTTATTTAATTACCTAATGTTATGTCAATTATTCATTTATCTTTGCAATTCCACTTTAATTTTCTTTAGTACATGTTTACGTTTCTTACACTCTATGCTGGGTCTCTGATTCGCTTGATGATGTTTCAATAACACGTGGATAGATCTTGTGAATATCATACTGGGTCCCCGACTTGCTTGATTTCATAGAGTTTACCGCAAAACCAAAATCTTTTCTAAAAAAGGCTAAAATACTCGAATAAAGGATTACTCAATTTTCTTTTTTATCAAGAAATTTACATATTACTTGAGATTGCTTCAAGGTCCAATGCCTTAAACAATTCTCCCCGCTTTTTTTTCTTCAAATTCAACGTCATTTCAAGGTCCAATGCCTTAATGACTCTTTTTCATGCAATTAAAATAAATCTTTCAAGAAAGATAAAATCAATCCAACGCACAAGTTGTTTTCTACAAAGAACTACGTAAGTCTGATTTCTTCATTACACTTGGGGATACGTAGGAGGGAGGGTAAATCCCTTGTTGACCTAAAAAACTAATGTATATATATATATATATATAAAATCTTCTATTTTCTAAATAAAAATTTGATTTCTTCTTCTGAATAAAAAAAATAAAAAAGATATAATTCATGTTCTTAAGAGAAGATAAATAATTAAAAAATTCACTTTATTTTTAGCATATTCGATTAAAGGTTGTCGTCTTCATGACGGATGTGTGAGGTGCTAACACTTTCCCCATGCGTAAATGACTCCCGAACTCTTTTTCTCTAAAATTGTAGACCATGTCTTATCTTTTGGTTTTTCCGACGTTTTCCTTAAATAAACGTTGGTGGCGACTTCCCTAAGTTTTCCATTTTTAGGAAAACTCTTCTTTTTCCTTTTTTTCATCGCCGTCCCGTCGTGGCCAGACAGGTTGCGACACCAAGCTATATATGACGTTAGGGAGGAGACGATGAGGAAGTTTCAAAGAAATAAGAAGAAAGTGGAGCCTTGGGATTCACAACTTCATAAATGCATACTGCTGGTTATTTGTTGAATCCATCTTGTCAATTTAATGTTTTGGAATTCGAAAACCATAAGTCTACAACATATGTACAATCGTAAGTCCACAACTCAAAATCTCCATGAGAATACCATTCAGTGACATCCAAAATTCCATTTATTTATGGACTTATGGTTTTCAAATTCGTGAATATTAAACCAACAAGATGGATTCAATCAATAACCAACAACATGAATATTTTTACAAAGTTGTGAATCCCAACGTTTTTTTAAGATGTCAAAGTAAGGCTTCACTTTCTTTTATTTTCTTTGAAATCTCCTCACCATTTCCTCCCCATCTTTATATATAGCTTGGTAAAGAAAGCCTAAAACTGGTTTATCTTCACTATCAATAATATGTAATGCACACGAGGATTTTGGAAGCTTGTAATACAATATCACTTGCTCTAATTTCCATTGTCATGCAACATTAAATTAATGCAATGTGCCACATGAGGGGACCAATATAATTTCAAGAACTCAACTTCCAATAACTTACAACAACAACATAATTTGCAACATTATCTATGACTAAGTGAATAATATCTTCAAGGTTAACATACTACCTCCCTTTAAATCTAATATAAATTTTCTACAAATTTAGAAGCATAAGAAGTATCCACAAACTTTAAAAAAGTTAGTTTCTTTATAGAAATAAACTAAAATGTTGATTATAGTCTGCCTTTAACAATTATTCCACTTATCTACCATAAGAGTACAACTAGTTTGTTTCCAAACCTCATGGTACTCTTCAACAAGTTTATTCACATCATCAACCCACTTATTTACTGAATAACCACAAACATGATGAAAACTTGGACCTTTATATCCTGGACACATGCTACAAAAAGCATCAGTCATAGGCTAGTAATAAGCTAAATTAATTGAATTGGAAGGCACAATAGCCTCAATCATCCATTTTGCAAAAACAAGAGGTCACACTTTTCTACCTTTTTTTAGTTTGCAACACACTTTTTTAAGGTTGTTAAGCTCCAAGAGTTGTTCTAGGTGCAAAATGATAACCTATGCGGCAATGTTTGCATCAAAGTTTAGTTTGAGTTCATTATTTCTTATATAGTTCTTTTTTATATTTCATGGGGTGTTCCTCGGTAATTCATCAAAGGCTTTGGGTATGTAATATTTCCAACTTCAAAGTTTATTAGTAGGAATAAATAGTGGGTGTATATTCAGACTACTTCAAACAATATGTATAGTATCCAAATGAGAAACAAATAAATGCTAAATGAGGATGTTAAATATAATTATTATTCAAATGTATATTATCCAAATAAAAAACATAATAAGAAAATAACTACTATCCAAAAATGAATTAATAGAATGTTAACCTATGCTCTATTGATCCATGAATGACAAGTTTTAAATACAAAATTGATTTATCTTCCATTTTATTGAGTGAGAAAAAAACTTAAAATTTGGCCCTGGAGGATTTGAACGTGTGTTGTAAAAATATGAATTAGAAAGTAGAGAAGGGGATATTTATGCGCATGCTAGTTCAATTGGAATGAAATGTTTGTTAAGAGTTATAAAATCACAAATCACAAAGCACAAACCTCACAAAACAACGAACACAGTGCGAGCTCCGTGCTTTTGCAATTTTGGTGCATATGTGCAAGTTTGACGCATCACTATATATATTTCAGTGACAATGCCATCATTGAGGGATGTCAATGCAATTAGTGATTTTGAGGAGTGCATCATTTACTGAGAGATACAATGGTGAGGTTTCATAAATGTGATCCAAGCGCACAAGAGGACGAGGGTTTTCTTTTAAGATTTTTGGGACAATGTCTAATGACGACATTTTGGTCTAAAAAATAAAAAAAAATTGCATGACCTAATCAGTTCACCAATTCAACTTGCATACTCACTGAGTCACACCAAGTCGCACCGGCTTAGTTGTTTGCATCTTCCGTTAAGCAACTCGAGCTAGGTAGGTGACTACCCGCACGATGATGACAGTTTTCTTTTAAGATTTTTGGGACAATGTCTAATGACGACATTTTGGTCTAAAAAATAAAATAAAACTTGCATGACCTAATCAAGTCACCAATTCAACTTGTGAACTCATTGAGTCACACTAGTTTAGTTGTTTGCATGTTCCACCAAGGAACTCGGGATAGGTAGGTGACTGATTCTCAGGAGAACTAGTCTAACTGGTTGGTTTGAACTGAGTCTTATAACATTGCCTACAACATGTCATAAAAAATCAAATATCACACCAAAACTCAAATAATTAAGTAACTAATATAAGCAAATCAAACAAGTAATTGTAAGGATAACCAAATAAAGAAGGAGATGAAGACATAATCAAATTGATTAATAAGGCCATAATTAGACATGGAAGCATGATAAAGAAGGGTCATATTAATTAATAAGTACATAATAAAATTCAGTGTTAAATCAAATAAAGGCATTAAACTCATGAAATATTTCACTGTATATGAGATAGTCAAATAAGAAAATAATCAAATTAATGTAGGGAATATTATAAGATAATCAAATCAATTTAGGATACGTATGCATGATAAAGAAATGAATTTAAATATAAGACATACCTCAATCGTAATCAACCTTTCTTTAATTTGCCAACAAGTCCCTTAGGAATTGATATCCATATGAAGTAAGTACATTTTCAGCTTTCCAGGTAAGATATATATGTTCAATATGTTGTGCTTTAAAATTGTGAAAAACTTGCAGTTGGATTATCATACAATCAATGATACAAAATTAACATTAAACCATAATTGCTTCACAAAAAAAAAAACATTAAACCATGATTAAACCATAAAGGTTGTATCTAAGAAGCAACAAGAACAAAAATCACAAAATTGAAACGGTAGAAAATGAATTATATTGGCAAGCACAAGTAGACCTTGTAATTTGTGATGGACAATTTATTTATTGAAAGAAATAATAAAGAAGAAGGTAAAATAAAATTAGTTTTTAAAAGTTGTATTGCATGAATACAGTAGAACAAATGAATAAGATGAGTGCTTAAGAGGGTACAAGTTGAAGCTTAAAAAAAGTAAAGAAATGTATTTCAAGTTATGATTTTTATAAAAAGTTACAATGGAAATCAATTTGTATTTGGGACGCATAAATTGAAAATAGGAATAAAAATGCAATATAAGTGTTCCATACGAGGCATCAATACTCGCTAAGTCAAAAATTGGAATTTGAAAGCATGAAATGATGATTTTAGAGGTTTTCTCATGTAAATCTAGACCCAAGCTTGCGTAATGGTTAAATAGGGGTTTTCTCATGTTCTCTATACTGTCACTTCCCATAAGCAAAAGTTACGATTTTAGAGAAATGATTTGAGTGACAAAGGGAGTTACAAATGGTATTAAAGCAAACCTCTCTCAGTATGATGTGGTTCAAGGATGAACCAGAGGGAAGCTAGTGGACATGTAACACCCCATGCGAATCACATTAGAATGAGAGAGATCTAAAGACTTTGCTGGTATGAGACTATATAGTTGAGAATAACTTAAAGGAATTAATTGATACTACCTATATCAACAAGATGCATTTATTTTTTGATAGCCATTAAGAATTCCACAGTTAAGCATGCTTGGCTTGGATCAATTATGGGATGCGTGACCCTCTCCAAATTTTTCCAGAAAACATGTTAGTGAGAACAAAAAATGCTAAAAAATCTCATGTTGATTTGTGAGGACAACCATTGATCCTGGAAGCAGCCAAAACAGATTTTCAAGGTCTCAGAAAGAATTACTTTTCGAGGGTTCTGACCAACAAGGATGTTAAGTGAAGTGTCATTGTGTGTGAGCCATTGAGATGTCAACAGTCAAGAACGTTACACAACTCATGTGAGACGAGAATTTAGTCATAGAGATCCTAGGGTTTTGGGTGATTGAAGATTAAATGTTAAATTGAAATTTAGGGTTACTTACACTTATGCACTTACTTATGTGAGGTGAATATGGACATTGGGTCGTTTCATCCATTTGTAGTGTACTTGGGAGACTATTGGACTTGGCCATATGAGCTTTAATCTTATATGTAAGCAAACATATTCGAGCTAGGGGAGTTGCTATTGACATTATCAAAATTGCTAATGGCATTACCTATGTGGGTGCCTTTTAGCATTATTCCAAAATATTTTTTGACAGAAACACATTGAAATTATGATTCTGTTGTGTATTTTTTGGGGTAAAAAAATTGCAAAACGAAATCATGATTTGGTTGTTATTTTTGGGGGTAAAAAAATTGCACAACGAAATCATGATTTGGTTGTTATTTTTTGGGGTGAAAAAAATTGTACAACAAAATCATGATTTACTTGTCCAATTTCTCCTTCCAAATAACATAACGGAATCATGATTTCATTATACAATTTCTTTCCAAAAAATACATGTGTAACTTTTTTCACCCCAAAATAGTACAATGGAATCATGATTTTGTTTACAATCTTTTCACTCTCAAAAAATACACACCGAAAAAAATTAAACGAGAAAAAGGTTGGGAGTGTAGAAAAAAGAGAGAAAGGTAAAATGTACAATTTGTTATGGCTAATAGTGCCAATATCAAATTTGGTAGTGACAGTAACAATGCTTTTGATCTAGTTTGATAATCTACATAATGAAAAGGCCAAAACCAAATATGTCCAAAGCCACCCATTCCAAATTATTTTTTTAACCCGCACAACTTGTTGACGACATTTATATCCTGCACCTCCCATTTTGCATCCTACACCTCCCAAAAGACTCTAGTGGACAAAAATACCCCTTTACCAAGCATCCTCATTCTAGAACGACTATTTTGGAATAGGATACTCTTTCAGAATACAAAAAGCTACATTCCAAAACAATTATTCCAAAATATGAAAAATATATTCTAGAATAATTATTCTAGAAGAGTATCCTATTCTGGAATGACTATTCTAGAATGTATGTTTTTGTATTCCAAAATAGCTATTCCATAAACGTATCCTATTTTGGAATAACTGTTTTGGAATAGGCGACAAGACCCTTTTCCCTTCTTCAAACTCAAACCTGTGTCGCCAAGTCGTCTTGCCACTGTGTACCACGCATGCACCTCCACGCCACCATGATGATTTAGAGGTTGTTGGGGAGGAGGTGGTTGGTGGAGTACCAGTGGCGGGCAGAAAGGCTGATAAAGGAGAGTTTGAGTTAGTGGCAGGTAGCAGCAATGGTGGAACAAGAGGAGAAGGTGCAACATTTTTTTTGCCGTCCTTGAAGCAGTCGATTTGGATGAGGGTGTCATCGGGTGGTTGGGCGGCACAAGGAAGAGGGAAAGGTGTAAGATTCATATTGGGAGGTACAGAAACAAATGCCCTTTTTGACTCATTCAAGTCACTTTCTTACGGTTTCGGGTCAGGTTGGACCTGTTTTTCACCGATAAAAAAAAAAAAATCTTGTCTTGACAGTTGAGACCACCCCAGCTTGTGACTCTATGACTCAGTCTAAATCCGCATTATATTGAAGGATTCGGTAACAGTTCCCAGTGACTTAACAATGGAATCGCACCTTCTGGTGGGACCCATCTCCGTCGCACGCTATGGTTGCGCCGCCAATTCCAGCCACTTTCACTGCGCCGCACCCTCTACCTGGTCCAACTCTCCTCGCCGGCGATCTCCACTCGTCGTGGCCTCCTCTTCGTCCGCCGCCGTCAACGGCGGCCAGAACCACTACGCCGTTCTCGGTGTCTCCCGCACTGCCACCACCTTCCAAATCAAACGCGCTTATCGCCTCCTCGCCCGCGAGGTATTCTTCGATTTCCTACGAACCCTTGTTTGATGTTTCGTAGAGTCTGCGTTGTAATATGCTACGAGCTATGATGATTCTCGATTTGATATGAAAACCTAAGAATTAGGATATGTGAACTTATTTGAATTTTGATTGTTTGTTTTTCTTTTGCATCTCGGGAGATTACTTGTGCAGTTTATTTAGAGACCATTTAGGAGATATGGGAATAGTTTAAGGATGAAATTGTTGTTGTTGTTTTTTTTTTTTTTAAAAGGAATTGTTGGTTTGTTTGAAATGGATTTCTTAGGGCATAATCACTGTCAGTGATGAGAGCATGAAAGGAGTGAATCTCAACCATATAATTGAAATGAATGGTTGAGATTAAATTAATTAAAACCATCTTGACAATCAATATATAGTAACATAATCAAGGTTTATTCCTCTCATCTCTCACGCTGGGAGGTACTGGTTAGAAGAATAGATTGTATGCTTTTTAGTCCTATGAAGAGGGGGAGAGGGAGGGCCAAGAAGGGCATTGGAGGAAGTTATGTTGTTAATTGTGTTGCTGTCATGGCGAATAGTGAATACCAGTCACAAATTTGAAGTGACACAATGCAAAAAGGGTGTAATGTTGCAGGTTTGCTGTCCTGGGAAAAGCAGTTGCAATTTACCCTTTTTTATACGTTTTCCCTCCATTTTTAGTTTATAATTTTTTGTCTTTTCAGCACCCTTTTTTGTTTTATTAGGTTGTCCCCAAGACCTCTCTTATCCCATGTGAAGTTTGAACGTGTTCACTCTTCAACTCCCTTGGACATCTCGTATTTTCTTCTCCTCGGTTCTTTTCACTGCTCTCAATCTCTCGGGCCTGTCTTTGTTTTTCACTGCTACTGTCTCTCTTTTCACTATTCCATTGGTTCACCGTTGCACTCCTCATTTCACCATGGCATCATCTCAACCACCAACTCAACAACCAATTCCCTAGGTGATGCAATTGGGGTTGGTGATCCAGCTAGATTCACTAGACAACATACTAGACTCACTTCAGTTGCTCCTGTTGAAGAGGAGGAGAAGAAAGAACTTATCTTTGATGACGAGCAACAAGAGATGAGGAAGACATTTGAATTGGAGATAGTAATTCTATTTAAGGAGTTACTTGTAATAGGCACTGGGCAGCATACTTTGATTACTAGTCTTTGATAGTATTGGATTTGAATGTTAGTGACAATGACAATCGCTTTTGATTATTTATTATGACTATGTCTTTAGTTGTGTATTTTTTCTATTTTGAGTATTTATGCATGTATGGTATAAATTATGTATATTGTTTTCTAAACTTCATAATAGCTGCCATCCTGCTTTTTGCTATTCCACTTTTGCGGTTTTGGGGTCGGCATTGAATAGCAGTTAAGAGGGATCTCATGGTAAATAACATTATTGAAACTTTGGTTTTTAATTGAGCTGAATGGCATTGTGTGATCAATATAGCCAACCCCATCTAGTAGGATAAGATTTTTTTTTTTTTTTTTTTGTTGCTGTATCTGAGTATCTCTCACACCCTCACTAGATATGTTCCTAGTCGGTAGACACTGATAATTATCATTTTAGCAAATCCATCTGTGAAGTTTTGTTAAACTGTAATGATAGTTTAGCAGATACTTACTTCTTCTGGAAAATTTGAATTTGTAAATGCTACTATAGATTATAGAAGTGATGCTATATTTGGTATCTGACTCTTTAAATGCTACTTTCTCATTTCATCTTGTCTGTAATTTTGCTGGGAATGCAGTATCATCCTGATGTTAGCAAGGATCCACATGCTGCTGAATTATTCAAGAGCATCCATCATGCATATGAAGTGAGTACTGTTATTCCACTTTTCTTATAGAAATAGTTGCCTCTTACAGGAATTTCATTTCATTTTTCTGGGGAAAGGAAAAATTTTACATTTTTTAATAGGGATTCTACTATACACCTCAGTTCTATTGGTTCCACAACGATATTCTTTGGTATAGACTAAATAAACAGAACAGAATGTAACTAATTGACATTCAATTAATGGTTTTCAAAAATGTACCTAAGGTTAATAGACAAACTAATATTGCTACGCTTTCTCTCAGTTTTCAAATTGAAAATAAAACTACAACATAGTGCAGACTGCAGACAGCTTTTTCCTCCAAAAAATGTATTGCAATTATGTTGTTTTGAATTTTGAAGCATTTTATGAAGTTCCCAGAATTTCTTCTGTAATATGAGGTTTGCTTTTTTGTGCTCTGTTGCACATGTACTTTTGAAAATCCAGTCATGGTCTCTGATTTCTTTATATCTTCAAACAGGTCCTATCTAATGAAGCAATGAGAGTTCAGTATGATCAAGAACTTCAATTTGGTCACAAGCCTTACAGGGAAAAATGGAGTTACAGCACTGAATTTGAAGATCAGGCAAGATTCTATAGGTGGGACCGCCTGAGGAAAAAAATGGATAGGGAAAGATACTGGGAGAATTACAATGTCAATGAGGACTACTATACCAGTGAAACAGATGAGGAGGAAGATGAAGTAGTAGATTTAGATGAACAGAGGGGTTCTTTTGTTGAAGTGCTTAGATCAGCATTCATGTCATTATTTTTGCTTCAGACGCTTGGATCCCGTTTCTCACTCACATTCAGCAGTCTGATGGCATTGTTTGACAAGAAGTTAGACACCGGCTATAAAATGGGCTATGTAATAGCATGGATTTTGGGTGGGAGGGGTGGCATATTGCTAACACTGTGCTTGTCATTTGCAAGTTGGGTTTGTGGGAAAACCAGTAGTAGTGTTGTTGCACTAGTTGTGGTGGCCATGTGGATTGGCTCCTACCTTGCAAGGTATGCACCACTTCCCCAAGGTGCTCTATTAGCTCTTCTCTACATGTCCATTAAGCTACAGTCTGACCTAATATAAAGATATTCTTGCACTGCAACTAGCATTTCTCTGAATCTGTAGATCTGAATATATTCTTTATTATGGTGTTTGTACATTATAATATGCTCTGGTAAATGTAAATAAATGTTATTTGTTGATTATAACTAAAGTACATAAACGGTTGATGACTTGCAATATGCAAATTTCAATCCTGTCCCTGATTGTGTGCTGGGTGCAATAGTAGTTGGCATATAAGGGAGAGAAAAAGTATTGAGAATGATACACAGGGCTTTGGAAAATGAACACTGAAATTTGTTTGCAAAATTATTAGAAAATTCTACAACTTCCCCATTTACCTATCAAGTATTAGCAGAAAGAAAAGAAAGACGAGAATTTACAGGTTTCTTCACACCGGGGGGATGTAACTAAAATAATGAATTATAAGTTTCTGCAAAAATCAAGATTGGGGTTTGGGAAGTTCCATCTTCTAAGAGCTCTTTACTTAGATGCCATGATTCCCAGACTTCAAATTCCTCCATAGATACCTCCCGCTGGCCATGTCAATGAATACCCAGAATCCATTCTGAATCATCTGAAACCAAAGCAACAATCCAAGTCAGGATTAAAAGAAAATCAAGAATGATGGTGAATTGCATAAAGAATATGGAACTGAGGGCACCTTGATGAAATTGAAATGATCCTTGTTAGAGGAGCCTTTGTTTTCTCTGTCTTGGCTGGTCACGTCAATCTCCGAAGAGGAACTCACGGTGGTCCAGGCAATATAGGCGGCCAACAGAGCGGAGAAAAAGATCAGGATGAACCTGAGAGGACACATGTCTTGCAACGCAACAAAAAGAACTGGATTTGCAGTGATAGGAAGTCAGAAAGCAAGAGAGAATATTGATGACAACACGAGCAGCAAGTAAAGAATTGTGTGTGCTTTGAGTATGTGGAGGTTGAGTTGTTTATATATGACAATCATATAGTTATATCAATGAATGAATGAGTAAAAGCGAGGAAAGGCACGCTGCGTTGTCTGTGTCTTCGTGACTTTTCCTTGAGAATCAGTGATGTTTACATTGTCAAATGTTCCCTTTGTGCATATTGGACTTTTTACAACCTTGGGATAAAGAAAAAATATCCTACAAATATAACAACAATGATGCATTTCGTTATATATTATGCGTGAGCTTGCCCTCCTAGATCATCCAAAGTTGACTAAATCTACTCCACTGTCTAATTCTCTGGGTATTATTATTTCCTGTGATATTTTTTTTTTGCTTATGTTTTGTTTGTCAATATTTAAAGATATTGTTTTTTGTCTGACCAAAATTTTCATTTTTTTTGTCTGATAATTTTTCAATAATAAACTTGTCTCTTCTTGTAGATATCTTTTCACATGGTAAAGATGAAATCGTTGAACTCGTCTTGCAAGACCCATAGCCATATGACATATCCTTATAATTTGATTAAATGATAACAAGGTTGATAGAATAAAAATAAATGGTTTTTCAGTACCTTTATAGAAAGAAATATAAGAAAGGATTGAATTTGTTTAAGCTATTCGTAGTTATTCAAGAAAGAATAGAACGCCTATAAATAAGTCTACACAAGTATGTTGCTCTATTTGTCCCTTTTTAAGGGGACTTTTTGTCCTTAAAAATATCAAATTTTCAAAAAAAAATATTTCAGCCATAGTTAATTAAAAAAATAATAACTTACCCAATTTGTTTTACATATAGTACTTATGACTAACATAATGACATGAAATGATTTTGAAGGAAATTTACTTCAATTGATTAGGTAAAGTACATGAATTATTATAAATCTTTTATTTATTTTCAATTTTTACGGATAATTTTTTTTTTTGACATGGATTGATTTATAAAGTTGACCCCATCAAGTAAAAAAAGGCCTTTGTTACTATATAAATTGTACATAAAAAATACATTTATATGAGTAAATATTTATAAGACATTTGTTTTGAAATTTATTCTTTTTTATAAGACTTTCTTCTAATTGTTTCTTGAATTAATTATTTTTTTTATCAAAGTATCCTTAATAATTCTAGTTCATAAATAATAAATAATATGAATTGTTTCTTTCTCTCTTACCAGGATTGAAGAATGAAAGACTTCAATTTTAAAAATTAAAACTTCACTACTATTCCTCTCTCCACGAATTAATTATTTAAGAACAAATTTGGAAAATATTTTAAAATTATAGACAAATTAATTCTTTTTTAAATTAATCATTTTTTTAATAAGCATAAATTAATCAACAATGTCTTATAAAAAAAGATAGGAAGATTATTTAAGCCAATTAATACTAAAAATAACTTACCATGAAACTATCAAATAACATGTGGACATGTGTTATGACTTGTAACATTGTATTATTATATGATTTGATAAGTCATAACACTTACCCACATATTATTGGAATGTCAAAAGAGAAACTGAAACATGATTATTACAACATGCAGCAAAGGAAAAATCTGAATATTAACTTTGATGTTTTTCTTTAGATTTAATGTGATTGTTTAGAAAAATGTACATCTTCAATGTGTTCAAACACTTTTAGATCTAACGATTCTAAAGTGAGTAACTTACTTTAAAGAATAAGTAAATAATGATAGACACAAGAAAAATAATAATCAATGTTATATGTACATACATAATAAATTCATTAGTTGATTTTTTTATATCAATTATTAATATTGCTTTATTATTTTTTTATAGAAAATTACTTACTTTATTCTTATTTATTTTAAAAGTCAAATCTAATGTTTCTTTTTAGATTTGATCTATGCATTATAACTTATTTTTTTCTCCAAGCTCTTGCATCATACAAAATTAACTAATCAACAAATTGTTGATTCGAGTAAAATGGATTTGGACTTCTTAAGTAAAATCTTGAGTTAGAGTTTTCTAAATGAAAAAAATGTAATTAAGAGAGAAAATATTATTAAAAGTGACTAACTATATTCCTCAATAAAAATTAATCATAGAAAAAATAATAAATACTTCACACTAATAATATAATTAAAATAATACCAAATTAACTAAATATTATTATCACAATCCTAACTCGATCTCAATGGACTAGAGTAGGATAGACAAACTAAGTGTTCCATCTAAAAACAATATTCTTTATTTTTTATCCATCAAATTTGGAGTTTGTATGAAGATTTATTTGGTGCAACTTCCACTCCTTGGTTGTTGTCATAACAAAGAATGTCCATACTAATTAATACCTTGACAACCCGAGAAAATGTTTTTATATAGTTAACATCTTTAAATTGATGATTTCTAAATATAACCAAACACTCTTTTATTAAAAGACTCCATGGAGTCATCAGAAATATATTTTATCTTGTACACCCACTCATAGCCAAGTGCTTTCTTCTTATGAGGTAAATGTTCCACCACTCACATTCCATTGTCTTCCAATAATTGAATTTCATTTTATATTGTCTCTCTCCACCTCTCATCCTTTACTGCTTCAGAGACGGATAGGACCCAAGATTTACAATAATAGTTACAAGAAATTTTGATGTCATAAAGAAAATTTATCACAAATGATATAGTGCGCTATTTGATAGGTTGTACCTGAGTCATGCATTGATGTGAATTGGTGGAAGGGCTTAATTTCTTTTTTTTGACAGAAGAAGGGCTTAATTTCTGAATTATTTTTGAATTATGTTGATTTCATAGTCATGCAGATGAATAGAAGGCAATTTTATTTGATGTCCACAACCTTTTTAAGCAATCATGCATTGCCTTGCATCATCCCCTATATCATTTTCTATCTTTTTATAATGAGTACATTCCACACGAGCACGAGAGAGACCTAGTATAAAAAAAAGAGATAAAGAAAGGAAAGGCAAAAAGCTTGAATTTCCTATTTATTATATCATATGGTTGTTAGAAATATATTCCCACATAATGAAAATATTATTAGTTACAACTATTAATGTGAATAGTTACAACTATTGATGTGAATAGTTACAACTATTCATGTGAACAGTTACAACTATTGATGTGGTCCAATTAATAATTAACCGCTACAAAACAGTTACAAAATGCATTGATCTCAAGCGTTGATATGGTATATGATGGACGTACCAGATTAAAGACAATTATGTATAAATAGGGTTGGTTCTCTCTCCCCTTCACACCAAGTGTTATTCTTCCATCAGAAAAACACAGAATAGAAAAGAAGGCTTAGAGAGAGAAATCGCCCTACCGGTGTTGATAAAGAAAGAGATGGATGTTACTTTATCATTAGCGCTTCCGGGTATGTCTTTATCCTTCTTATATTGGTGAGAATCATGATTTTCCAAGATCCTTTATCATGTTCTTGCTTTATGTTTTATGAACATGATATATTATGTTATACTAACATGTGGTATCAGAGCACTTGTTTAGGAATTCATGATTTTCCTCTTATGATGATTGAATATAAATGTTTATTTGTCATATGCATATCTGTTTGAATTCTATGGACGGATCAATTGGTAAACAACTAAACATGATGTGTATATGAGATTGGTGTTGTTTATGTATATATTTTATATGATGTGTTGCTCCTTTTGTAAAATAAAGATCTATAATTATAAGTTTACGTCAGCAAACTTTATTTTACAATTGGATGATAAAATGGTCGTTGAGAATGATGACTTTAATTGATGTTATTCCTCAATTAATCTATTTTATTTTACGTTGATTGTAAAATTTTTGGAAACGATGATATCATAGAATCACTTATTGATGATAAATATTGTACCAAAGTTATGTATTGTTGATTAATGAAGTATGTATAAAGGCATGACTTCCGCTGTATATAATATTTTATTTTAAAATATTTATTGATCAATTATATTATGATTATATCATGAAATTATTTGATCGGTTATTTTCACGCATTATGTCATGGCTTGTTAGTCACCAAAGCGGCCAAACTAGAAGTGTGAAAATAATATGATACTTATGTATTTGCATGCATTATGATTATAATTTGTTAGTCACCAAAGTGGCCAAATTAGAATGTTATCGCATGCATAAAATTGTCATTTATCCATGTACTTATGAAATACCAATTATTGAAATAAATTGGATAAATTGACGTTGCTATTTATTGGAAAGGAAGGATTTACCCAAAGGAGAATCATATTCTATAATTAGTGACATTATGTGGTAAATTAATATTTTAATTAAATATATTTTGATTATCCAAAAATAACAAATATATATTTAATTGAAAATATGTTTTGCCTATTAATGTTATGGTATTTAATTATGTTTAGTATATTATAGTAACTACTTAAAGGAGTGCTATTTTATACTGGTATGATTTTATTCGAACCGCAATTAAGAGCGTATGTTATTATTGCGGTTGTTTCCATGAATTCTCATGCATCATCTGTTACTATGTTTATTGGTGAGAATTTTCTGAATGGTGTGAACAAGTCAAATTCCACTTAGGTGTTATGGATCTTGACTTGGCACTCCTTGAGGATGAACCCACTGCTATTATTGAAACCATTAGTGAGGCAGAAAAATTACACCATAAAACATGGAAGCGAAGTAACAGGTTGAGCCTTATGTTTATTAAGATGATTGTTGCCAACAACATTAAGTCAACTATCCACAAACAGAAAGTGTCAAGGAATATATGCAGTTTGTGGAAGAACATTTCCGTTCAGCAGACAAGTCACTCGCTGGTGCTCTTATGGCACAGTTCACGACCATGAAGTTTGATGGGTCGCGAACTATGCAAGAGCACATTATTGAGATGACTAATCTTGCAGCAAAACTGAAGACCTTGGGACTTACGGTTGAGGACTCATTCTTAGTTCAGTTTGTTTTGAACTCATTACCTCCTGAATATGGGCCATTTCAAATTAATTATAACACTATTAAGGATAAGTGGAATGTTAATGAATTGGCCAGTATGCTTGTTTAGGAGGAAGGACGATTAAGGAATCATGTGAGTCACTCTATTAATCTCATGGTTCAGAAAGCTGGGAAAGGATTAAAAGCGAAGTCAAGACACTTTAAGAAAAAGAAAGCACCTGCGAAAGATGGGCAGGAGAAAGAAAAGAAGGAACAAAAGGACATCAAGTGCTACTTCTGCACGAAGTTTGGTCACTATCAAGTTCAATGTCCTAAACGTATAGCTTGGTTCGAAAAGAAGGGTAATTATTTATCTTTTGTAAGTTTCGAATCAAATTTAGTTGAAGTTTCTAATAAGACTTGGTGTCTTGACTCTGGTGCTACAACTCATGTTTCCAACAACTTGCGGGGATTCGTTACAATCCGAACTATAAATCCAAATGAAGATCGTTTTCTCTTTATGGGAAACAAAAATAAATCTTCAATTGAAGGCATAGCGACTTATCGTCTGGTCTTAGAAAGTGGTTATCATTTAGACCTATTACGCACCTTTTATGTGCCTTCATTGTTTTAAGCTTATGTTTGGATCTAGAGTTTTCAATTTATATAAGAATGCTGATCTTATTGGTTCTGGTATTCTTATGGATGGTTTATATAAATTGAAACTTGAGAATGTTTATGTTGAATCACTGCTTAACATTGTTTTCAATGTTGGTTTAAAACGTGGCATTGAGAATGAAAGTTATGCTTTCTTGTGGCATAAAAGATTAGGTCATATATCTAAAGAAAGAATCATGAGATTGGTGAAGGATGAAATTTTGCCAAATTTAGATTTCAATGACCTTGAGTTATGTGTGGATTGCATTAAGGAAAAGCAAACCAAACATAATAAGAAAAACGCTACAAGAAGCACCCAACTTTTAGAAATTGTACACACCGATATTTGTGGGTCAATGGATACTCCGGCCTTTAATGGAGAAAAGTATTTCATTACCTTTATGGTAAGGAATATGATGAGTAACTCCACACTACCTAGATATTTGTGGACTTATGCGCTTAAAACTGCGACTTGCTAAATAGGATTCCTAGTAAGGCAGTTCAAAAGACTCCTTTTGAATTTGGACAGGAAGGAAGCCTAGCTTGAAGCACCTGCATGTTGGGGTTGCCAAGCCGAAGCAAGAGTTTATAATCCACATGAAATAAAACTAGATTCTCGAACTGTTAGTGGGTACTTCATTGGTTATCCTGAGAAGTCTAAAGGGTATGTGTTTTATTGTCCAAACCATAGTCCGAGAATTGTAGAAACTGGTAATGCTAGATTCATTGAGAATGGCGAAGTTAGTGGGAGTTCTAAAAGGGAAGTTGTGGAAATAAAGGAGACTTTGGTAAATATTCCTTTGTCTTTAATTGTTCCTCCTTCCACAATTTCACCTAATGTTGTTCCAATCGTTGTAGAACATGATAGCAATGATGAACAACATTTGAATGAAACAGTTCTCTCGGAAGACACTAACTTGCAAAATACTAATGCACAAGAACCACAAGGAATAAAATTAAGAAGATCTCAAAAGGAACGAAAGTCATCTATTCCGAATGATTTTGTGGTTTATTTGCAAGAATTAGATCATGATGTTGGAATCTATAAAGATTCAGTTTCGTTTTCACAAGCCATAGAAAGTATTGAATCTGATAAATGGATAGAAGCTATGAAGGAAAAGCTAAAATCCATGGAACATAACAATGTCTAGGAACTCGTTCAATTACCAGAAGGTTCTAAAAGAGTCGGTTGTAAGTGGGTCCTTAAGACAAAACGCGACTCTAGTGGTAATGTTGAACGATATAAAGCCAGACTCGTTGCCAAGGGTTACACTTAGAAAGATGGCATCGATTATAAAGAGACTTTTTCTCCCGTCTCTAAAAAGGATTCATTTAGGATAATTATGGCATTGGTGGCTCATTATAATTTAGAGCTGCATCAAATGGATGTGAAAACAACCTTTCTTAATGGTGATCTTGAGGAGGAAGTTTATATGGATCAACCCGAAGGTTTTCCATGGAAAGTGAAAGAAAGTTGGTGTGTAAACTTATGAAGTCAATATATGGACTTAAGCAAGCCTCCCGACAATGGTATATAAAGTTTAATACCATTGTTACATCTTTTGGATTTAAGGAAAACACTGTTGATCGGTGTATATACCAAAGGATTAGTGGGAGTAAGTTTATTTTCTAGTCTATGTTGATGATATCTTACTTGCTGCAAATGATTTATCGATATTGCGTGAGACTAAGGATAGAAATATTCCGTGATCGGTCAACAGTGTGATAGGAATAGAAATATTCCGTGATCGGTCACAAGGATTGTTAGGACTATCTCAGAAAGTATATATTGAGAAGGTTCTTGGGAGATTCAATATGAGTAAGTATTCACCTGGGATTGTTCCTGTACAGAAAGGTGATAAATTTAGTCTCATGCAATGCACAAAGAATGATGTTGAACGGAAAGAGATGGAAGTAATTTCATATGCTTCTGTTGTTGGAAAGCTGCAAAGAAAGTTTTAAGATACCTTCAAGGCACGAAGGATTACATGCTCATGTACAAAAGATCCAATGAATTGGAAGTGATTGGATATGCAGATTCGAATTTTGGTGGATGTCTTGATAGTAGAAAGTCAACTTTTGGCTACTTGTTTATGTTGGCTCAAGGAGCCATATCATGGAAAAGTGTCAAACAGACTATCGTTGCTTCATCCACTATGGAGGCAGAATTTGTGGCGTGTTTTGAAGCCACAGTTCATGCATTATGGCTGCAGAACTTTATTTCAGGGCTTGCGGTTGTCGACACCGTTAGCAGGCCGCTGAAAATTTATTGTGATAATTCTGCAGCAGTATTCTTCTCTAAAAATGACAAATACTCTAAAGGTGCCAAACATTTAGAGTTGAAGTATTTTGCCGTTAAAGAGGAGGTTCAGAAACAAAGAGTGTCAATTATGCACATCAGAACTGAACAAATGATGGCAGATCCTTTGACGAAAGGGTTGCAACCAAAGCTATTTCAAGAACATGTTGAAAGTATGGGCCTTGGTTCTATTAAGGATTATTGATGTGTGACATTCTGAGCTCACGTATGTGTTTCTGACAATACATTATGTTTTCTTATTATCTTATGGTTGTATATACATTATGAAATCTAACAAGAAAGTCTTTGTAAGACATTATGTGGACCATTATATTTCCTATATATTATGAATGATATATGATGAGTCGTTGATGACGT
Organism: Glycine tomentella; assembly: GCA_007407185.1. Taxonomy (NCBI): domain Eukaryota; kingdom Viridiplantae; phylum Streptophyta; class Magnoliopsida; order Fabales; family Fabaceae; genus Glycine; species Glycine tomentella. The sequence continues at coordinate 233,774 of PYAF01005890.1, forward strand.
AGTATATGGAAGGGAATGCGTTGAATTAATAATGCACTACCGCCATAACTCGCATTTGACAACTTATCATTTTATGATGATCAACGCAAGAGATGTATTGAACATGCATATTATGATTAATCGGGCCAAGTGGGAGAATGTTAGAAATATATTCCCACATAATGAAAATATTATTAGTTACAACTATTAATGTGAATAGTTACAACTATTGATGTGGCCCAATTAATAATTAACCGCTACAAAACGGTTACAAAATACATTGATCTCAAGCGTTGATATGGTATATGATGGACGTACCAGATTAAAGACAATTATGTATAAATAGGGTTGGTCCTCTCTCCCCTTCACACCAAGTGTTATTCTTCCATCAGAAAAACACAGAATAGAAAAGAAGGATTAGAGAGAGAAATCGCCCTACCGGTGTTGATAAAGAAAGAGATGGATGTTACTTTATCATTAGCGCTTCCGGGTATGTCTTTATCCTTCTTATATTGGTGAGAATCATGATTTCCCAAGATCCTTTATCATGTTCTTGCTTTATGTTTTATGATCATGATATATTATGTTATACTAACAATGGTTACCAACTCAACTATTTCAAAAAAAGAAATAATGAAATCCATTTTTTTTTCAATTTTTGTTGAAATTAAATTGAATTCATCACAGATAAAAACAGATTATGGCATGGATTTTTTTTTCATTTTTTTAAAAGAGAAGACTTGTATCATTTTATTAAATAACTACTACAAAAAAGACATTAAACATTGGTTCTTAAAATTAAAAACTATTTTTTTACATCAATTTTCACCAGAACTGATGCAAAAAGTGTTTTACAACATTGGTTTTTGTTAGAACAGTTGGTCATTTCTTCATCGGTTGGTTCCACAATCGATTTAGTTTCTGCATTCTTTTTCTAAAAATATTTTGTTTCACAAGAACCATTTTCTTCTTGATCCATTTTTGTCTTTGTTGGTGATTTTTCTACATCCTATAAGTGTATCTTGGACAACTCCCATCACTGGCTTGTTTGGTTGTGGTAACACAATGCATTTAGACATCATCATCAGCTCCAACACCTTAAATCTGGTTTCCAAAGACTAAGGAACATGCATATTCATTTCTCCCCATCAAAATCAGCATTATATGGTGAAGTTACAGACAAGTTAAGCTGAAAAGTAGAATAAGGCATGATTTTGATTGTGCCCCATGATAGACATTTTATGAAGACTAGGCTGACGATTGAAGAAAACAAAGTCTCCATCATTGCCCAACCTAAAACCACAACATTAAGGACTATTAGAAGGAATTAAGAGAAAACCAAAAAGAACAAGATTATCATTGTTTAAAAAGTGGCTTGTAGCCAAGCTCCAAATGATGATCACTGCTTTTCTTTAAATATCTTAGATCAAGTCTTTGTCCGTCATCACGAATGATGTACCTGGCACCAGTTTTTCTAGGTGGAGGATGGGGACCATACTTAACAAGTTCCTTCAACCTGTTTTCTAATTTTTCATTTCAAACATTTTCTATTAAATTTTTTGGAAAATGCATCCATAGGAACAGGAAAATCATATTGAATTACAACCTTTCAATGTTATATGGAGTCACAATCAAGGTATGTTAGGTTCAATGCGATACTCCATAGTACTCCCAATTCATCAATGTTGATTGTTGGATCAGGTGTAATGACTATTCGAGAAGAAAAAATCAACTCTTTTACCCATCAAGTTACCTCTAATCCGACCTGCTTTTGCCTTGAGCCTGCTACATATTGATTTGATAGGCCTTCCAGATCTTTGAGTAGCCTGGGAAATAAATAAACAAAAAAAAGCAATTACCCTGTGCATTATAAAAAATTCAAAATTAATGAAGATTAAAGGAAGCTTCATATATATCAGTATAAAGTGCTAGAGTCTAAATACAATTGGTACCCTTGGCAATCCAGGCAACTCATTATCAAAGTATGTTGCTACGTGGAACTACAATAACTACGCAAACTCAAATATAATATATGCAGGAGATCCATTCTTCTCTTGTCTCTTCAAATTCTCATTGTGCTTTATGATCATGGCCAGTTGATGAGTTAAATCATCCTACAAGCAACAAAGACACAAAAAATGCACAACAAAATAAATAAAATAAGTTTATTCACATGCTCAGGGAACAAATCCAAGAGACATAAATTCAGAAATAATTTGAGTATAAGATCACAACCTTAGTTGAGATGATTTTAGATATAGTTCCTGTGATGGACTCAACAGTGTTTTATAAGCCAAATCTTCACTCATGCCATGTTCAGTGTACCTTCTAAATAAGGATTCCCCATTACCATGAACAACACCAAGTAAAATGCATTTTATTGGTTCAAGCTTCAATATAGCTGTTGTTAACACGCTAAGCACCTTCTTGAAAACATCCACATTAAAGATTGCACGTGGATCGCCAGATCCATTCCATGCAACAATAATCATAGCCTAATATAAGTTAGCTCTTTCAGAAATGGATCTTATCATGCAAGATATTAAAGGGAAAAATCACTTACATGGATCTTATCATGCAACAAACAAATTATTACCTGTAAGCACAGAATCAAAAAATCCCACGTGATCAAAACTTCTAAAAATATGCCAAAATGAACTTATATTAGGCCGGTTTGTTATTCTGTAGATTAAAGTTTATAGCAAGGCTTAAAATCAAGTGTCAGGTACAAGTTTCAGGCTTTCAGCAGTAGCTATTCAAATATACTCTGTATAAGATAATGAGAATTTTAAAAAGCACCCGTTTAACATTTTAAATCAGCATAATAATCAAACACATAACATTTTCTTCGCATTTTTAGACAAAAATCCAAGCAGAGTTATTCCATATCATAATTTTTTTGTATAAAAAAATGCATTTCATAACCGATAATCAACCAAATATATAACACAGGTTCAGGAGGTTTTGGTATTCCACCCTGCATGGAAAGAAATCAATCGGTATAGAGTAGAATAGTTCAAGGTCTCTTGGCTTTTGTTTAATGGATTCATACTCACCAGGTACTGCAATATCAAGGGCATCGCAATAGTGGGATCAATGTTCCCAACAATCACAACAGTAAATGTTGATGGATCATTGAAATATATGTTGAAGAATTCACAAGCTTTCTGTGGATCAACCTTTTGTAAGTCATTTTTTCTAGTAGGCTGCAAAACAGACAATATGCTGAAAGTGAAAAGTAGATCATTCTGCCAATGACTTAATTGATGTAAGTCATACCTGGAAGAAATAAGAGTTTCCATAGTTAAGCTCCTTTACACGGTTTGTAAAAGCAGTATATGGATCCCTATCTTAAGCAGATACTGCTTCTTCAGCCATTTGCAAGACTATTTTCTTTCTCAATGCGATCAATAATCATCATATAAAAGAGGCGAAAAAACAAAAATAGTTCAAAAACCAAAATAAATTTATAAAGAAACACAAAAAAATATTTTTAAAAAATTCAATGTATGTACCTTTAAAATCATTATTGCTAAAACTACTTTTGGTAGCGAGTTCAATAAAAAGCAGAAAACAAAAAGAACAACAACAATAATAATAACAGAGAGTAAGAAAAATAAACCAAGTCAAGCTTCTTGCCTTCGCTTATGAATCTGAGGAGTGCCCTAGCGGATTGGAGAGCTTCCTTGAAGGCGAGGATGGCATTGGAAGTGTCCTCATGATGAAAATCCCCCTGCCTTGATTTAATTTCGGACCAATTCTAGGTTGGAATTCGCTTACCAATTGAGCCAGAATCGTATTGCTAACTCGTTTCTTGGCTTGTAGAACTCGGATTTGAACGATTCCAAAACGACGTGAAAGAGGACGTTCTAAAATGCAATTTAGAGATAGAAAACACCGAAAAAGGATAAGTAAAACGAGACTTATGTAAATAAGAAATTCAGGCTAAATTACAAAATTAGAAATGCTGAAATTTAAACAAGGAAACAGAAAAATGTGTAAAGGAAGAAGCAAATAGGCGCCACAAACAATTGATGTTTGATAAGTCTTGAGGATCGCCACAAGAACTAAACAATTCTTGATAAGATCAAATGGTTCAAGGAAGAACCCTAGCAGAGACAATTCTCAAGCTAATGATATTATCCAACAGCAAAAGTCCCTTTCTCTATTCACTTCAGAATTGATTTATACAAATTAGTTCTCATGCATTTGGTAGAAAAATAAAAGAAAATTAAAATCTCAACATTATAAGAATAACTAAAATGCCTTAGTGGTTAAGTCAAGTATAACTAAGCTTAAGGTCCAGGTTTGAAAACCAGCTATAAGCACTTTATTACTATTAATTTTTTTATTAAATGCCTAATTCAATAATTGCTTTTATTATCACTCCAAGCAAGCAATACATGTGACTTGTAGTCCACTCATGCAGTCCTCTAGGTTTTGGGTCCCCTCATGCAATTGGATTGCCCTCAGATTATCCATTATATGTTGCAAAGCTTCTTGGGTCTTTTTAGCTCTTGCTCTTGTCATGGGCCCTCCTATGCCTTGTATTGGGTCTTGGGATTGGTCTTTGATGTCCTCATCATTCCCTCCTTCTTAAAAAATATTTGCCCTCAAATCAACTAAATCATCACCTGCATCAAAAAGAGATAGATCAGCCACATTAAAAGTAGGACTTATAGCATACTCACCCGACAATTCAATTTTGTAGGCATTATCATTGATCTTGGCCAGTATTGGAAAAGGACCATCTCCTCTTGGCATAAGCTTCGACTTCCTTTGTGATGGAAACCACTCTTTCCTAAAATGCACCCACACCCAGTCACCTGGTTCAAATGTTACCTTTTTCCTTCCTTTGTTTGCATACTTTGTATATCCTTAAATTTTCTTCTCAATTTGGGCCTTGACTTTCTCATGCAACTTCTTGACATATTCTGCTTTAACCTGCCCAGACTTATCTTTAAATTGAGAAATTTTAGGTAAAGGCAACAAATCCAAAGGAGTCAAAGGATTAAATTTATAAACAATTTCAAATGGTGACATCTGAGTAGTACTATGTACAACCCTATTATAAGCAAATTCAACATGTGGTTAACACTCTTCCTAAGTCCTAAGATTTTTCTTAATAACAGCTCTAAGAAGAGTAGAAAGAGTTCTATTGACCACCTCAGTTTGCCAATCGGTTTGGGGATGGCATGTAGTTGAAAACAACAATTTAGTTCCAATCTTACCCCACAAAGTTCGCCAAAAGTGACTAAGAAATTTTGCATCTCGATCACTTACAATACTCCTAGGTAAACCATGAAATCTTACCACCTCCTTGAAGAACAAATCAGCAATATGACAATCATCATCTACCTTCTTGCATTCTATAAAGTGAGCCATCTTAGAAAACTTGTCAACCTCCACAAAAATTGAGTCCTTTCCTCCCTTGGATCGAGGCAAACCTAGAACAAAATCCATAGAAATGTCAATCCAAGGATGTTCAGGAACTGACAATGGAGTATACAAACCATGTGACATGACCTTGGATTTAGCTTTCTTACATACAAGACATTTATCACAAAGCTTATGCACATCATGCTTCATGTAAGGCCAATAGAAATGCTCATGCAAGATGTCATATGTCTTTTGTACCCCACTAAGCCCCCTTCATGTGCCTCTCTAACAAGCAAGTCCCTAACTGAACCCTTAGGCACACAAAGTCTCTTGTCCCTTAACAAATACCCATTATGCCTAAAATACCCATCAGATGCAGTATGAGAACATGTTTGATATTTATTAGAAAAGTCAGCATCATACTCATACAATTCCTTAATGTACTCAAAACCAAAAAACTCAGTTTCAAGGGTAGACAATAATGCATACCTGCGGGAGAGTGCATCAGCTACCACATTATTCTTACCTTTCTTATGCCTAATCACATAGGAAAATTGTTCAAGAAATTCAATCCATTTGGCATGCCTCTTGTTCAAATTTCCTTGTCCTTTCATGTATTTCAAAGACTCATAATCATTGTGAATAACAAATTCCTTGGGCAAGAGATAATGCTAGCAAGTTTGCAAAGCTCTAATTAAGACATACAATTCCTTATCATATGTAGAATAACTAAGAGTAGCCCCATTCAGTTTCTCACTAAAATATGCAATGGGATGCCCCTCTTTCATCAACACAACCTCTATGCCTACCCCAGAGGCATCACATTCAAGCTCAAAGGATTTAGCAAAATTAGGCAAAGCAAGAACAAGAGCATTAGTTAATTTTTCTTTCAAAGCAGTAAAAGCCTTTTCTTGTTGATCACCCCATTCAAAAACAACATTTTTCTTAACAATTTCATTTAGAGGTGCAACCAAAGTGCTAAAATCTCTAAGAAACCTCCTATAGAAACTTGCTAAGCCATGAAAGCTCCTTACCTCACTTATATTTTTGGGGGTTGGTCAATCTTGAATGGCTTTCACCTTTTATGGATCAACCTGCTCTCCTTGTGAGCTAACAATAAATCCAAGAAAAATTACACGGTCCATACAAAACACACATTTTTCCACGTTAGCATACAATTTCTCACACCTAAGTGCTTCCAAAACACACCTCAAATGCACAACACGGTCATCATAAGATTTGCTATAAATAAGAATATCATCAAAATAAACCACAACAAACTTTCCTATAAATTTTCTCAACACATGATTCATTAATGTCATGAAGGTACTAGGAGCATTGGTTAACCCAAAGGGCATAACCAACCATTCATACAACCTATATTTAGTTTTAAAGGTTGTTTTCCACTCATCTCCTTCTCTAATTCTAATTTGATGATATCCACTTTTCAAGTCAATTTTAGAGAAGACATAAGCACCGTATAATTCATCCAACAAGTCATCTAACCTAGGAATAGGATGTCTATACTTTACCGTGATGTTATTGATGGTTGGTGTAGAACGAGTACTTGTTGATATCGTATCCCTGCCAACTTCTAACATTTCTTTTAGGCCCATCTGCTAACTTCCTCGTTGTTTCAGAGGAAGATTCATCACTAAATATTGTGTTTTTAAACCAATTCAGGAAAGTCTTGTTATGCTCTTTCAACAACCTATTCTTCGTCATTCTTGGATTACTTTCCTTAACTAAGGCTTCATGACGAACTATGTATGGCAAGACTTCATTACTGTTATTCAGGATATACAAATGAGCTTGTTGCAATTCATGTAAAGCAGGTGTTATAACATGCAACCCTCGTGAACCCTTACCTACGACTTTGTCGTCATGCCGAGCCTCGAGAAGCCCAATAGGTTTTGCCTTTTTAAGGTACTCTAAACAAAATTCTACAGCTTCTTCTGCAATGTACCTTTCAACTATGGATGCTTCAAGACGGTGTGAATTTTTTGTATACCCTTTCAAGATCTTCATCTATCGCTCGACCGAGTACATCCACCGTAAATAAATGGGACCACACAATTTAATTTCTTTGACCAGCTGAACAAGTAAGTGAACCATTATGTCAAAAAATGAAGGAGGAAAGTATATCTCTAACTGACACAAGATAATTGTCGCCTCATCCTCCAAGTAATCTAACTTTACAGGGTCCACGACTTTGCTACAAATAGCATTGAAGAAAAAGCAAAGGCGAGTTATAGCATGCCTCACTTTGCTAAGAAAAATGTCTCGAATCACCATGGCCAACAGTTGTTACATCAACACGTGGCAATCATGAGACTTTAAGCCAACTAGTTTAAGATCTTTGATCTGCACAAGGCTCTTAATATTTGAAGAGTATTCCTGTGGCACTTTCACTCGGCGTAGACACTAACAGAAACTTATCTTCTCCTTTCTTGACAAAGTGTGATATGCTAAAGGCAAGTATATTTTCTTACCATCAGATCTAGGATGTAACTGCTTATGTATACCCATCTCAACAAGATCTTGACGAGTGTTCAAACCATCCTTTGTATTGCCTTGAATGTTAAGTAGCGTGTCGATGACACTGTCATGCACATTTTTCTCCACATGCAAAACATCGATACAATGTCTAACATCTAGATCAGACCAGTATGGAAGATCAAACAATATTGACCTCTTATTCCATATGCAAGTATTACCTTTTATCTTCTTTTGGGTCTTTCCAAATACAGTATGAATGTCATCAACTCGCTCAAGAACCTGCTCATTGGTTAACAGAATCGGTGCAGTTTCATGCTCTTAACTTCCATTAAATGCTTTTTTCAATCGTTGATAAGGGTGATAAAGTTTCAAAAAACAACGATGGTGAGTGTAAACTGTTTTTCTTCCATGTTTAAGTTACACGTAACTCGTGTCTTGCTCACAGATAGGGTATGCATGATGAACCTTAACACTGTATCCACTCAAATTCTCGTACGCTAGAAAATCATTAATGGTACAAAATAGCATTACACGCAACTTGAATGTCTTCTTTCGATACCCATCAAACACGACAACCCTCTTGTCCCACAAGTTTGTCAAGTCTTCAATCAAGGGACTAAAATAAACATCAATGTCCTTTCCTAGCTGTCTTGGGTCAGATATCATCATAGACAACATCATGTATTTTCACTTCATGCACAACCAAGGAGGCAAGTTGTAAATGAGTAGCAAAACAGGCCACGAACTGTGTTGAGTACTTAAACTGCCATAGAGATTCATTCCATCACTGGCAAGTGCAACCCTAAGATTTTTTGGGTCTTCGCCGAATTCCAGATACAAACGCTCAATCTTCTCCACTGGGAGGAATCTGCCGAATGGCGAAGCATTCCATCACAGTTTCTCCCACCTACATGCCATGTAAGGTCTTTTGCATCATCTTCGTTAGAAAACAAATGCTTAAACCTTGGAATGATTGGAAGATACCACAACACCTTCGCGGGGGGGCCTTTCTTTGTGCTCTCATCACTTCTACAGTTGTCATCGTCCTTCACTTTGTACCGTGATACCCCACACCTGGGGCATTTATGCATTTCTTCAAATTCATTTCTGTACAATATGCAATCATTAGGACAAGCATGAATTTTCAAATACTCCATACCCATAGGACAAAGTATCTTCTTCGCCTGATAGTAACTTCTTGGCAACATGTTTTCATCTGGAAACATCTTCTGAACTATTTGAAGCAGTGAACTGAAGATTTTGTCACTCCACCCATATCTGGCCTTGACATTAACCAAAGTTAACACCGTTGACAACAGTGTCAATGACTCTTTGCACCCCGGATACAACGGCTTCTTCGAATCACTTTCCAATGTATCATACATAGGGGCATGTGCTTGCTGAAAAAACTCATGTCCCAGATCACGAATCATGTTCTCTAATCGATCTCCGATGTCAACATCAAGCAGTTCACTTTGCGAACCCCTCTGCATGTCTGTCAATTCACCATGCCATATCCATGTAGTATAGTTCTTCTTAATCCCATAACACAGAAGATGCATCTAGTGCTTGGCGTCTCCCATTCAAATAATTTATGCAAGGACATAAATATTTTCCATCCCCATCCGGTTGAATTCTTTCGGAGGCAAATTGCAAGAAATGTTCAATGCCTTTCTCATACTCAACCGTGATGCAACTTGCATTCATCCAATTTCGATCCATCTAATTAATAACTCTGTGATACTCACAAAGTTATTCCATGGATAAAAACCTCACTTTTTTCATTAAAGGTGTGGCCTTATCCCATTCAGGAAGACATATTTTTATAGTATATTCATATGTATAAGTTGAGTTTCTTATCTCAAATTTGACAAAATTTCAGCAGCATTTTGCTTTGATCTCCAATTACACCACATGAAAGCAGTGACATGAGTTCCACAATAGTCAAGTATGCGCCCAGAGAACAAAGTGAAATGCATTGTACTGTCAAATTTAATAAAATAAACTCAACATATACATATGAATATAGTATAAAAAAATGAGTCTTCCTAAACTGTCCAAACGGACAATTCAAGAATCAATACAAATCAAAACTTTCCAGAATAATCACTATATTGAATCTCAAACGGGAAACTAAGGTTCACTCATTATGAACATTATCTGTATAGAAAAAGCAAGATGCATTAATAACATACAAAAAATATAAAAGCAGTTGTAAGACTTTTGTAACTTTGATGATCTCTGTGATATCTCCAATAATGAAACTCGTGATGCATATGCAAACAGAAGAAGGAAAAGTGCCTGCAACTTAAATTGAACATTGAACATTAATAACAGGAAAAGGAAAAGCATTTGATGAACTAACCTACTTAACAAAAATCCAAATACATTTTTTCCAAATAAGTTATAAATAAAACACACCAATTCTTATATTTTAAGTATTTCAAATCTCTTTTCACTAAACATAAGTCTTAGGATAAGGTACATAAGATAAATAGTGAGATTCCAAGTAGTCAACCAATACCAAACTACATTCCCAACTTGGATAGAATTAGGCAATCAATATAAGCAGCCAATGTTGTGGTATTTAGTTGGACCAAAAGAATAGTTAGTCAAGATGAACACAATGATAGTAAAAATATGAATATTGTTAAGTTACATGGATAAGAATATTCTTAAATGAAGGCTCTATGATGTAGCCCTTAAAATTTATGACATTGCTTGGTATCCACTTAAAGCAAATCGTAGAAAGCATGACATTTTAGTTTGGTGCTCATGAATTTTGCCCAACAAAAAAGAATGTGAAATAGAATGTGTTGTTAACATTCATTTGAAGTCTTGGCACTTGGAACATTCACAACTAACTAGCTAGACCTTTAAGACTTCAAAGCAACTTTTACTTTAGGTCCATCACAATTCTCACCCCAGTTCAGATTTATTCTTCAAAATATTAAGCCACGCATGACCAATCCATTTGGAACTGCATTTTGTATGTTCTGGGAGCATCAGACACAAGGAATTCCCCCCCCCCCCCCACACACAAATATATATATATATATATATATATATATATATATATATTGGACAAACATTCTGCAATATGGCACTATTTGCTGAAATTGATGAATTAAAGTTATCAATGATGGCCACAAAACCTTTTATCCAATTCTTAATTCATTAGGTATCACCTAACCTACCCTACCTCTACCATAAGGTGTTGACCTATCATTTTTCTTCAGACAGAAACTGCCCAAGTTGTAATAGAGGGTCATGGAATCAATGTTTTAGTTATCAATGTTTAGTATACCAAGCTCTCTTTTAAGCAACCTCAAATCCCCGTTGTTCTGTTCTATCATATAACCAATCTAGGGGTGTTTAAGCTTTTGATGAAGATTATCAAAATAAGGTCATTTTAAATTATTTCAATAAATTTCAGAATCAAATTTATGGTATAAATCCTTACATGATAAGAACTTATTAAATAAGCACCTAAGTAAATTGTTCAAGTGGCCCCTTTATCCAAAATACAATGGCAAGAAAGACACAAAGGAACAAGCTCACAACTAAAACACTTATCAGATAGCTAATAACATCATAATCATGTTGCCATCTTGAAGGAAGATAGATACAATACACTTTATGATCCCATGTCGCCTATACTTATATACATTAACTTGGAAAAAGAAAGAGTTAAGAACAACAAACATACAAGTTATTTACAAACTTAATAACTATCATATATCATGTCCTGACCAATCTTGCAAACTAACATAAAACCTACATTCTTAGTTTTCAGCAAGTTACTGAAGTTAATACTTAGCACAAACCCAAGCAATGATAATAACTATTTGCCAAGAGCCAACAGGCCTAAAACTCCACCCTCATAGCATCCACACAAGTCAAAATCGAAGATATAACGAAAATACAACACAGAAAATACAAACCCAATAATTTGGTGCAACCAGCAGATATATACATGAGTAGGCTAAGATGACTAATGTCTCGATTTTTCATAGTTTTATAAATGCATGATTGTAATGCTCCTTACAATACATAATGTTACATAATGCTCAATAATAAGTTCCATGTTCCTTTGGGTATAAACCAAAAAAAGTTTCCAAGTTCCAAACTCATATATAAAGAGAGAAGGAGAGGGTAGTGTTAGGACAACAGTCAGTAAGGATGATGTGAGCTAAATATACTGAGCAAGAACAACCCTAAACAAATTTACGAAGTTTTATATAGGCATTTTATCAAACACTTAGTGAGCAAGAACAAGAAAGCACATAACAACAACACATTCAACCCATACATTACCTTAAAATGCTAATGCAAAAACAGAGATATGTTCCAACATGTTCAGACATTAACACATTCATTGGGTGCAAAGAAACCTACTAACCTAGGATCGACAGACGATGCTGGATTTGAAGTTGCAAGAGTGACGACACAACGTGAGAGAATGACCACGAACGATAGTGACGAAAGAGCCTGAGAGCACGAGTAGCTGGAAAATCGCAAGGGAGAGTGAGAGTTGAAGTTTCTGTACGTTAATGAAGGCGCGCACGAGAGTGAACGATGTTTAATTTGGGGGCCAGATGTCTTTTATAATAACAACAACAACATCAGTTTTCATTGGAAAACCGATGTTAATGTATTCATGTTAACATCGATTTTTTAAAAAAACTTAAAAACCGATGTTAACATGAACTCGTTAACATCGATTTTTAAGAAAACCGATGTTAACCATGTCATGTTAATTATGAAATTGTCACCGCATTTTCGTTAACATCAATTTTATAGAAAATCGATGTTAACTTAACGACATTAAAACTCATTTTTCTAGTAGTGTTAATTATTCATAACATATGTAATAGTTAATATTCATTTATCTAACTTTCACATAAAAAAGACCATCTTACCAAATATGTTCCATATATATGCGTGTATGTGTATATATGCATTCTTGTTTACTGTAAAAAATAAAAATAATAAATTTACTTCTTTAAATTACATTTAGATAATTAAAATAAAAAATACACATAGTTTTTAAGAAATTATGTAATTATTAATTAATTTCTAATCTTAATAGTAGACTAAATTTATTTTATGGTGAAAATTGTTTTCAGTGTATGTACTATATATTTTCTTCAAGCTCCGCCTTTGATTCTTTCTTAACAAATATTAACACTTTCGACCTCTTTCTTCTTTGCTTTCTGCAATTTGGCAAGTCTAATTACTAATTAGGGTGTAGTGTACATGTGAATCTTCTTCTCCACTACTGCAAATATTTTTAATAGGAGACAGATATATACAAAAAAAATTAAATGATAAAAAATGAAAACATGAATCTCTACTTTTATATATATATATATATATATATATATATATATATTTTTTTTTTCCTACCTCAAATTTCCAACAATGAAGGAGATACACGCCAAGAAAACACCTCAAGAAAATTTCTGTTAGTGGATGTTAATTGCGATCCTAATTAAGCTATTTGTCTTTAGGTGTTGTTAACTAATACTCTGAGTATATTTATTAAAAAATTAAAATGAAAAAAATATTATAAAGATCACAAGAAAATATAAAAAAATCATAAATAATACAAATTTTACGTATTTTAATAATTTTTTTAATTTTTTTAATTAATACTCTAAAAATATTGATTAACATTTATCTTATCTTATTTTCTGTATCAAAGCAACACATCAATCACTTGATTTTCTGTTAGTGGAATCATCATGCTATTCATATATATGCTGATGATGCTGCAGTTATGTGTGCTACGAGGCACAAAGCACTTCAACCAGAACAGCTAAAGATATATCGTTGGCTTGCTCCCTTGTACTAAGATTCATTCCTTTTTTTTCTTCTTAAATAATTAATTACATTTCGGTATTAATTTTTATAAATTTTTATGAATTTCCATTTATATGATCTAAATATATACATAAAAAATATAATTGTTAACCCCGACAATTTTTTATTATAATTTTTCAATTGATATCTGTCATTGACACGCTAATGGCAATCCAACATGCATGTCATTGACACGCTACCCGCTGGTATTAGGTATATGATGCCTTCCAATTCTAAAAAAAAAAAAAAATTAGCAAATGCTTCAAGTGGAATTCGATCTGAAGTTTTTCGAAAGTGGTTCATGCAATCATGCAATATCACTAGTTAGTCGACGTCATTGAAATACATTATTATCTAGGTCACATAATGGTTTTAGAAGAGAGGTTGTTTTCAACATTCTCTTTCTTTCTTTTTAATGATATACTTTGTTCAAAGTATATAAATGTGTGATGCATGTATAAAAGAATAATTGTGCCTGTCGTGAAAGGATACGCTACATAATTAATGCTGAAGAGGAGTGTTCAAACACTCCAGTAATGATGATTGGTCAAAATTAATTATAAAATAAAATAATGTTTCAAACTCAAGTGTGGCCTCCCTCAAATGTAAGGTGTAAGTATGATATTGTCTTAAGACAATCCAATAAGGACTGAGTTCGAATTCGTCCGGTATAACATTCAAAATGTAAGGTGTAAGTACACTGATTAATATAATGTCGATCTGTTTGATCATATTATAGGACAAATTCCTAGAGCCTTTAACTAAGGTTTTTTTTTTTTTTTTTTTGGTACATGGGTTATTTTAGTATAAGTCATCATTATAAATTTAATACAAGTTATAATACTTTAAAATTTCAAAAGAACCCAATCATTACCTTTCCTTTGGACGTTTTGAAATATAAACACATCCATAATAAGAGAAATGGTAAATGAAAGAGAAATGATAAATGGAAGAGAAATATTTTAATTTGGTATTCTAAAGTTA
>PYAF01005890.1:248579-283743 GCA_007407185.1 Glycine tomentella
TTTTTTTTTTTTTTTTTTTTTTTTTTTTTTTTTTTTTTTTTTTTTTTAACTCTAATACTATCTGAACGGTTTAATCTTAATGTCAACACATTAATCATTTGTATTCAATGAGTGTATTTAAGTGAATGTTTGCAAAATTAATTTTAGTTAAAATAGTTTTGAAGTAAAATGATATTTGTTTGAGTATTTTTATTCTAAAAACAAGTTAATAACAAGAATTAATATTTTTTTATCTATTGTTAAAATTATCTAAAATTACTCTAATTCAAAATTAATTTTAGACCTAAATCAATTTATCTACGTGAATATTTATTTAAAAATTACTTTAATATTATGATTTTAGACATATATAACCTAACATCAATCCATACATACATGCAGGATAGGACAAGTTTCCATGTAGATTTATGTCATTCTAACTTCTAAAGAAAGTTATTCATGGAGGAAAAAAATTATTTCGATTCACACTTGCTAGCGTTTTGAGTTATTTCTTAATGAAAAGTTTAGATGAATTGACTTTTAAGATTTACTAAAATCAAGACAAGTTTTATAACTCAAAAATACTTATAAATTATTCGTTGATAAAGTCCTTATATTTGGTAATAAGATAAGATTTAAACTCATGTTCATATGAGGTTCTTACCAACTAGAACAATTTCGTTTTCAATTGTGTTTTGAGTTTAGCCCAATTGCAAAAGGACGCAGGCTAAATTTCTGGTTAACCTTTTTATGCGTAAAGTGCCAATATTTAGGCATGGCAACAGGACGGTGCGGGGCGAGTATTATATTCCCCGTCTCCACTCTCAAATCCCGCTCCCCGTCCCTATTCTTTGTCGGGTTTAAAAACCCATCTCCATTCTTGTCCTCGCTTGGAGTCGGGTTTTCCCCGCCTCTCCCCGCACATGCTATTTGATTAAAATTTTAAAAATAAAAAAAATAATATAAATTTTTTTATTGAAAAATCGGGTAAAAAAGTTAATTATGTAACAAAAAATAATAATAACAAACCCACATTTAAAATATGGGATCATAATTTTAAAATTACAAAACAAAATCAATCAATTCAATTAAAAAAAATTAGAAAATAATATATTTTTTTATTTTTTTAATATTATTTATTATGGGGTGAGGGCGGGTATTAGTAACCCCATAACCGCCCCCGCCCCCGTTTTTCGCTATCGGGGAAAACCCAAACCCGAATCCAAACCCGAAAAATTAGGTTTTCCCCATTAAAATAGGGACGAATTCGGACAGATACTCACGAATTCGGGTCTCGCTGCCATGCCTACCAATATTTCTGACCTGAAAACTGACTTTTGCAGTTTATGCTTATCTTATTTGCGATTTTAGAGAGTATTGTCCATTTAATTAAAGTCTCTTAATACTTGGCCCTCGTTTTTCCTTTTATTTTCTTTTGAATGAAGAGGAAAAGTAGGGAACGGGATAGAATTTTTAACCGTAGGTTGAAAAGGAGGAAATGGATATCATAAATTCAACGAAAACTATATTTGGAACAATAAATTGAGGTGGTCCACCTCTGGGGCTTCATTAATCTTATGGTACCTTTATCTGGTCTCATCTTTGGATGATAAATGGGTTGGAAATTGGGAAAATGATTTTTTTTCTATGACTGTAATGAGAAAAAATTATATATTAATTGTCCAAATTTTTTTTAGAGCGTCATCTAATTATAATTTTATGTGTGATAAATTTATTAACTTTTATAATAATTATTTTAAAAATATTTTACATTGTTAATAAATGATTATTAAACTCATATAATTAAATCAGAGTTTTGCATGTTACATTAATAATTATAATATTAAAAAATATTCAAACATCCACATGAGGCACGTATACATTAAGTTTTAATAAAAATTAAAATTCAGATTAAAGAAAAAACTTTATCTAAATTTTGTTGAATGTTAAAGGCTAAACTATTATTTTGTTCGGTTATATTTTTACATTTCTTTTTTGTTTTGACCCTTATTATTTCAAAAGTCTCATCATTAATGTTCAATAAACGAAATGACTATTTTGAATCTATTTAAATATATAAAAAATCAAAATATAACTCTTATAACATAACACAGGTTGAAAAAAAATCCCAAAATGGATGGTTATTGTTTTAGTTGGATAATAGATTCATAGAAAAAGAATTATCGATCACATAGATCAATAAGTATCAACTTGTATATGAAAAAATTATTTTAATTTAATTAAAGATCTCAAGTTTTAATCTTAAATATGTAATTAACTTAAATTTTTATCGTTCAGTGTCATGTTATATAACTCTAAAATGATCGTCTTAGTAAAAATACTCAAATGGTTTATATTGGCAAAAAAATTAATATAATATTTTTAATAAAAATTATCAATTTGGAAGTGTTTTGAAATTATTTATTCTTATAGGATTGTCAAACAAGTCCAATTTGGACTTGTTACCCCCTAGGTCATGCCCAAATTGGATGTGTTTTCCTGTTGCAATATATGTCATGCATGCATAAATTGTTGGTGTATATGTCATTCAAACAGTCATAACTTTTGATAGAAATATCCGATCGAAGCGTACGATATGTCAAAACGCTCAAAATTCAGAGAGGAAGCCTTGAACAAATTTTGGTCAACTATTTTTTTGCTTCCAAAAAACACCTCTGAGTAGCTCAAAATTAGGATTTAATCTTTAATCATCCAAAATTTTCCTTGTTTTTCTACTTTTTTTAATTATTTAATTAGTTAATTTAATGATATTTTTTATTTTTTAATTACTTCTCTTAATTTCAAGCATTTTGACATATCGTACACCTCGATCGGACATTTCTATCAAAGTTAGACCATTTGAAGGACATATTGTACACCTAAATTATATTAATTTTTTTGCCGACATTAACTATTATAAGTTACCCCAAATAATATAATGAATTTGTTTAAATTTAGACAAGTGTCATATGCATATGCAATTTGAAATAGATTCTTTCTTATCAACTATTTCGATGTTCTTCTTTGAGTTGAACACTCACATGTCTACTTGGTATTTGGTAATATATAAGCTTGGCTTAGTAGTTTTCTTTATTTGATAATTTGTTATTTTTATAACTGAATTCCATAAAAGTGCTATGTATTTTAATTTTACGAAGCATTACTTTTCATGAAAATACTTATGTTATGTCTATATATACTTTTTGATGTTGGTTCAATTTTTTTAAAAAAATTTGAGTCAAAATTCAATTTAATATATTCAAATTCATTATTGTATATAATTAAATATGTATATAATTTTTAATTCACCCATGATTTATTAAGTTGATGTTTTTATTTTTATATCTTAATTCTATATTGTCATGCTAATATCTATGTAATATTAAATATTGTTTAAGAAAGAATTTGATATATTACAAAAATAGTTAGACCATTTGAATTTTTTATACACCACTAATTCTATTTTGGATGATCGCACGTCTAAATCCTAATTTTGAGTTACTTAGAGGCGTTTTTTGGAGAAAAAAATAGTTGACCAAAATTTGTCCAAGGCTTCCTCTCTCGAGCATTTTGACATATTGTATGCATCGATTAGATATTTTTTATCGAAAGTTATGATTGTTTGAAGTTTATATACATCATCAATTTATGCATGTATGACACATGTCGCACCAGGAAACACACTCAATTTGGGTGTAACCCGCTCGATAACACGTCCTTGTTCGACCGTCCATAAACTTAAATAGTTTCAAAATAACCTCAAATTGATAATTTTTTATTAAAAAAATATTATATTAATTTTTTTTAATCTATACTAGAAAAAATATAAGGAGAGGAATACACACAAACTACTCCTCCCCAAATACTAAATATTAAATAAATTAAAGTAATTAATTAAAATTCTTTTCATTAAGCATAAAAAAATTAAATTAAATTAAATTCTCCTACTAAACACTGCCTCTGGAATCTAGATTCTAGGGTTTCTCTTTCTACCTTCCATTCCCCACTCCAAATCTGCAAACCTAAACGTTGTCATGTGTGAAAAAAGAAAGAGACTAAAACATTGGCGAAGCAGGAGAAAGTGGTCAGAGCAGAGAAGGGGCTGATGTGCGTTCGTGCGCAGCGATGATCGTGAATGAGGGACAAATGCGAACAAGTCAAATCAAAGGAGAGCGAGAAAATGGCGTTGCTGCGCGCAATGATAGTCAGTCACCGGTAGCGGTGAGTTTCCCCTGTGTCGCTTGTGACTTCAATTTCTCCTTCTCTTTGTTGCTTGCATTTGATGAATTGGATTTTGTTACAGGTCTTGTCCCGGTGCTGTGTGGGCCTGGTTTGCGTTTGATGCAAGATTGTGAGTGATGACTAATGTTGGTTGGGGATGCTTGGAGGTTGAGACGGTTACAGAGGCGGCGATGGTGTGCTTGTAGTGGAGATTCGCTGAGGTGGGTTCAGATGGTTTGTGGGGTGGAAGCGAGAATGAATGTTGAAAAGGTAAAATAGTCTTGTAAAGTTACTCTCTCTCTCTCTCTCTCTCTCTCTCTCTCTCTCTGATATCAAACCCGTAATTACATTGAAGTGCTTACAAATTTGAATGCATTTGTTGTGTGAAGGCAGAAAAGTAGTGTCGATTATGATAGCAGAGGAGCTGCTGGTTATTTCCCAGAAGCAAAAAATAGTGTTGATGTATGATTTTTGGGTTAGTAATTCACTCTGATAGTACGCATTTTGTTTTTAATGTTGTCTCTAATGCTTGGTGAGGTGATTAACTGTTTGGGTTTCATTTCTTCCTCTTCATCTTTAAGCATTGGCTGCACCACTAAGATGAGCACATCAATATTTTGTGACTAACTTTTTAGGGCTAGTGTTGTCAATGTTACTTCTAGATATGTTTACGTGCCTGGATTCTGTGCAGGTTTATGAAACATTCATACCATGCATAAGGAAGGTGCTCAATGTTTTACTCCTTTCCTAGATGTTTGCCTTTTGCTTGAAGTCTTTAACCATGCGTAAGGATTCATAGCAAGCATAAGGAAGGTGCATTTTAAAAAATATACTTTTTTATTAGGTACTAATGGAATTTCAACGAAGTAGCTCTTGACAAAAGTTGGACTACTTTGAATCATACTGGCCATTGTTTGCTGGTTTTGGTAAGTTTTTTGTAATTAACTTATTCACATAAACTTTATTTAGTATGTCTGTTTGTTTAGCTAGACAATTTCATGTTTAGATTATGTGGCTTCTCTTTGATTGCTTTAATTGGTTGTTATGAGATCTAAATAGCTTATAATACTAACCTCAGGAGGGAGAACATATCCTTTTTTGTGGTTTTTAGTAAAAGGTACTATTGATGTTGATGTTGATGTTAGTATAAGGTAAATAATTAATTTGTTCCGGTAGTGTGTGTCAGCGACAAAGTTATGGGTTGTTTTGGTGGAAAGATAATTAAAGGAGTATGGGTGAGGATTAAAGAATGCCAACAAGTGTGAAGATATTAAGCTGAATGCCACATAATTCATATGGGAAATTGACTCCATGACTGTTGAAGTTGAAAATTCATTCTAAATTTTATCCACTTGAATAATGTTGAACCATGTAACAAAATTTGTATATTATATTATACTTTATCTTCAGATTCATTTCATGTTTGAGATTAATAAGTAACTGTTGGTATAATCAGAATAAGACTACTAAAATAAAGGTTTCATTGAGAAAAGATTGGAATGTATAGCATAATTACCTAAGGAAAAGATAAACTATTGAAGAAGACCTTGTTCTGAATGATTTTATTGAAATTTAATTTGCCTTATAGCAATGATTAATTCATGTAGCCTAAGCTGTCTATTGGGATAAGGAATGACCAGTTTCTTTGTTTTGTTGGTTTATTGCATGTCTACAATATGTTTCCAGAGTCGCTAGTCATCCTATGCCAGTTTAAATGGTGCTTGTATTCTTAGTTCTAGACTTATGCTGTTAAATTTTTTATTGCTCTATCATCTAGTGAATTAATTCTAATGGTTTCTCACTTGTAAGAAGGTTGGTTGAGTGTAGAATCTATAAGATCTTATTAAATTATCAGTTACTGAGATGAACTAATATCTTGATAGAGTGTTTGCTCAACATGGTCTTTCACAGACAGATCAAATTCCTGGTGGCGATACGACAGTTATAGAAGCTTTGACGACCCTAACTGTTATCTTTGTTAAGCAGGTCATTCATGATTCTTTTTGATATACTTTAAAATGCCAATTTTTTTAAATTCCCTCCCTTGACTTGCTCTTATCTTATCAAGGTCTATTGATGCAATTCATGTTCCCCTATGAGACTACATCTGAAAAAGTTGTTCCTATCAGCCTACTCAAAAGGTTGGCAAGAAGAAATCCAAATTTAAACTGTTCCTGTTACAGAGAAGCCCAAAGTACCTCCTGCAAGACTGAGTTCTCCCACTGAGCCATGGCTTCCTCCTAAAGAAAGAGAAAGACTAAAGAGGCATTGTGATTTTTAGTCCTACCTGAGTTTTGGTTAAAGAAATTTGTTAGTCTTTGCTACTCGTAGGCACTTATAGTGATTGGGGTATAAATTTACATGATGTATTGTTCAAGCTACAGAACTAGGGAGATACAATGTTTCCAATAGTAATATTCAAAATTTCATTTTATTACCTTCAAATTTTGAATTACTATTGTTACCTAAATCAAATGTTGTATGACAGTAAGCAGCATTATAATATATAAATATTTGAGTTTGCATCTATATTTTATTGCACAAGATGCCTGACCGTTATTGTACAAAATTATAGTCCTACCTATGTTAGTTTGAATTGAAATTTATGAACCCACTTAAATGTCAAATGCTGGGAGAAGCAACCCAATGAACCCAGAATTTTTTTTTTTTAAAAAAAAAAAAACCTTAACATGGACAGCGCTTGTTTATTAAATGTGCCATTTAATGAGGCTTTTAAACAGCATTTGTTTATTACAAATGTTGTCTAATGAAGACCTTAGATAGCGCTTGTAATAAACAAATGTTGTGGAATAGGACCCTTAGACAACATTTGTTTATTTTAAGAGCTGTTTAATAGGGACCCTAAAATGCACTTCAAAAGTGTTAAAGCTATCACCCCCTTCAATAGCAGGAGGATAGACAGCAGACGAAAGTACTGTTAAAGACCATTTTTAGATGCTGTTAAAAACCTTTTTTGTAGTAGTGAGTAGTGAACTGCAGTGATACTCAAGTGTGTTATGTATCAGTGTTTTAGGGACTAATGGTGGAGAGTGAGTTTTCAGAGTTGAGATATGCTATCTAGTGCCTAGTGGATTATAGGAAAGGACCTCAAACCTTTTATCTTTTCATTCACATACGCATCATATTCTTTTGATTGTAGTTCTGAGTTCTGACCAAAGTAGGAACATGTGTTGATTTGAGTGTTTCTGGCATATTTGGGGTGTTTGCAAACATTGCATGGATTTTGCTTTTCTATTGAAATAGATTCCTCTGGGAATTCAATTCTGATTCTTAGTTTTTCGGTTTTCTTTCTTTCCTTTTTCCTTCTATTTATATTTTGGGTTGGTTTCTGTTGAGCCTTGAATTGCTTGCTTGCTCCAACCCAGCTTCACACTAGTTTGGTGGCTCCAATTCTTGATAAGTTTCTCAATTCACTTTTTTATGGAAATGTTAGCAATAGAGTTGAACAAATTTGGTTGCTGTAATTCCTTCTCTCTAGTTTCTTTTTGCTGTTGGAAACATGTGATTCAATGCTAGTAAAGAACTTAATATCTTCAACTAGAGAATGAGTTGCTCTTTGCCTTTGGTATTATGTTATTTACTTAGAGTCAGGGATTTTGGATCATGATGCTGATAAGATTACTACTACTTTACCAGTTCCTAGCTAGAAAGGCCCAACAAGCATGATAATGATGACTTTATTTATTTATTTGGATAAACCATGATTTTTTTTTTGGCCAGCAAAAATAATTAGATATATATATATATATATATATATATATATATGAAAAAATGTCTGCATTACAAGAAGTACTGCAAATCATATGACCTAGTATAGCAAAAACAGAACGTAGGGGGCTTAAAACATGAAAACATGAAAGAAGCCACCTAAGTTCTGACTTAAGACTAGGTCAACAAACAAAATAAAACATCTTAAACCTTCCCTCCCCTGATTACAAAAGCCTCCCCCATATTAGTAAACCAAAAGTGGAAAGAAAAAGTAAAGCCATCCTCCAGATTTCTTAGCCAAGACCAGCATAAGAATAGCGCATCCTCCATCAGTTTAAGATTATCAGTGCAAAGTGCTGACCAAAGTTAAAGCAAAAAGCCTTGTTTTATTTAGTATGAACAATCAGAATTCTATGAGTATCTTATTTTGTATGTCTTGAAACTGTTGGTGGCAGATTATTAAAATGACTCTTGTTGCTTTCAGTATCTAAATTATCCCCTTAGTCCCATATGACTTGCTTCTTGATCACACAATAACTTGTTTCTATGATATAAATTTAACTGTGGGGTGCGTATAGAATATACCAAGTTGATCAATTTTTTTACTCTTTCAAAGTAGTTAGCCAAGAGCATAGCCCAGGAAAACTGCAATTTCTTGGACTTTTAAGTTTATGGTAAAAAAATAAGTTCTTGTATCCAATTATTTTATTAGATCCACTTAATTTTAACTGGATCACTGGATCCATATATTGAGGGATATATGAAAATGACGTGTACCTAAGCTGATTGGATATGAACAAGGATTAATTAAAATCATAAACTTAGCAAGGGAGGTGTCAAAGATTATTAAGTCCATATCTCCAGCTTTGAATAATCATACTACAGACGTTGAATATATCATTATAACCCAACCACTGCATTTTCTTGGAATCCTCTCTTAGAAGAAAGCAGATGTGATGTTTTCCATCATTTTATTCAATTCATTGTATTTATAATTAATAATTAGTCCTAATGTGGGATTTCGAAGAAAAGCCCATACTACGTTTTGGGCAGTCACATGTGCAATATGGCATTCCAAACATTTATTTTTGGGTTGAGATCTAATTTTTTTATTATTTATATAAATTAGCTCATCAATGATGCAGAACTTGAACTGCCACCTCGTAAATGCGTGTATCTTCTTCTGATGTAGGTGAAGTCCTCTGCCTTTTTCAATTTAGAATATAGTCACAAATCACAACGTTATCCTTTCTTATAAGCCTTTTCCATTTTGGTAACTAAGGTTATATTTATTCATTTCTCCTAGTACCAAATACCAATTTGAGTAGTTGAAATAGTGAATGCCATGCTGGCTTTGCATGCTCTCATTCACACTACCCAAGTGTAACTCACAATTTTTTATAAATGTTTTTAAGATGATTGTTGTGAGTTGTGACAAAGTCTTAAGAGTAATTAGATTGGATTCAGAACTTGTCCCCTAAATATAAAAACAGAACAAGTTGCAACTGGTGGAGGTCCATATATATTTAAATTATAACAAAAATATGAAAGAAAAAGCAAAACTTCATTCCTTTATGAAAAAAGATCCAAAGGCAAGCATAGCCAAAAGTGATGTATCATCTATACTATTTAGTGGGGCATCGTGGAAGGCAAGTACTTGGGAAAATAATTTAATAAAGTTTGTTATTGCCCCATTTTGTAATTGGCATATGAACTTGTAATAAAATAAAATACTTCTGTTGTAAAATGAATGATGTTTAATTTTTTTTACATAAACCAAAAAAATAAATATTTCAAGAAAATTAAAATTCATTAAAAGATAATTTTTCTAAAATATTTTTGTTCTTTTTCTTAATTTTAATAAATGTAATATTAAGTTTTCAAGACAATATTATTTATTACCGGATAAAATTAGAATAGATGTTTAAATATATTATTAAAAAGTGAGAACAAAGAAAGTATTTGACAACAAGTCACGATCCGCAAGAAAGGCCGTGAAATATGTTTGTCTAAATGCATAATTTATGTTCCTTTAAATCCGTGGCCTCTATAATAGTAATTCACAATTACGAAGTTATGGAAGCAATGAATTTAATTGTACCCAATAAGTGCATGAAACATAATTAAATGTCAGACCAATTACACAAAATTTTGCTTATAGAGGGTAGAATTTTGTCTCTTTTGTTAAGAGTATCTTGCTTCCTACCTCACCTGGATAGTGCCTCTTCAGATAATTTTGGAGCCACTGGGAAACTTCTAATTCTTACGATTTCTGTAGATTCCAAAGCAGTTGGCCTTTCTTGATGTTGTAGAAAGGTGATTTTCCTAAGATTCTATTTTTGATTCCATTAGCAAATTAAGGCTTTTGCCCAATAGTACCCCATAACTTGACAATAATAAAAGGGGCCCTGGCTAAACAGTTCGTTCATAAGCTATTTCCGGAAAGCATAATAAAGGTTTCCTG
Source organism: Glycine tomentella (assembly GCA_007407185.1). NCBI lineage: Eukaryota > Viridiplantae > Streptophyta > Magnoliopsida > Fabales > Fabaceae > Glycine > Glycine tomentella. The sequence continues at coordinate 258,973 of PYAF01005890.1, forward strand.
AACACATTAACTTACAATTGACAGAACATGAGAATATAAAACTGTATTCTCATTCCAAGGAGCATGGTAGATTTCTGTAATTATTTTTCTTCTAGGAGATGTGAAAGAAGCTAGAACACAAGACAGGTACACTAAATAGTGAAGATTATTAATGCAAAATTTAATACTCTTTTCTACTACTCTTATTGAATAATGAACTTTAGGGGCTACTAAATGATTTATACTCGTGTGTAAATACAACTAAATTTATATTTAGACTTTTTAAGAGAGAGAGGATAACATGTTTTATTTTTGCATTTGTCATCTTAATCTTTCATGATTAAGTGCTGACATTGATCCACATGATATGGCACATTGCTGGCACTTATCCATTTTGCTTGTATTATATGGGGCTCTACCAAACTTCTACTAGTCTATTTTGTATTTTTGACATTGACTTTAGCTGCCTGTGTGTATATCTTAATATAAATATTAGCTCTAATGGAGGATCTCTTTTTGTCTTCCATACAATTTCTATAGTCCCAATTATAGTAACAGTGCAAGATCTATTTTCCGCATCTTGGATATCTTTGTCTAAAAGATTGAATATTGTGTTAATCTTTCTAGTAGTCAAGGGGAACAATGAATGCACTAGCAGCCACCAACAGGAACTTTAAGTTGGCCTCTAGGCTTCTGGGATTGGATTCAAAGCTTGAGAAAAGTTTGCTGATTCCATTCAGGGAAATCAAGGCAAGTAAAATTTCTTCTTGTGTTTTTCATGTCTTTGTTCTGGCAAAATTAGTTTACTTGTTTTCACTGTACTGTTTCATATAGTTCACCAACTCTAGCTCTAAATCATGTTTCACAATAATGCAGGTTGAATGTACCATACCTAAAGATGATGGCACGTTGCAATCTTATGTTGGGTTCAGGGTTCAACATGATAATTCGAGAGGCCCCATGAAAGGAGGGATCAGATACCATCCTGAGGTTAACTATTTTTCAATTTATTAACTACTCAAGGTTTTACCCATGGTTGTGATAAAGACATGCATTCTTTTGATTGAACAAGCAGTCCAGCACTGAGTTGCTATCAGATTTTTGTCAATTAATTGTTTGGTTTCTTTCCCTTAATATTTTGTATAACTTAGAAATAAAAACAAAATGTAGGGATATTCCTCTGAACATCCATATCTTTAATAAAGGCTTAATTTTTTTTAGTCCCTCAAGTTAGGGAGTTTGGTTTTTTAGTCCTTCAAATAAAAAATTGCATTTTTTAGTTTCTCAAATTAAAAAAAAAAAATGTTCTTTTTAGTTCCTCCGTCAGAATTTGAGAGACTAAAAATTGCAAATTTTTAATTGAGGAAAAGGACTAAGAATTTTTTTTTTTGAATTTAAGGGACTAAAAAATTTAAATTTTTATTTGTGAGACTAAAAAATCAATGACTGGAAACATAATTAAGCCTTTAATAAAAGATAAAATCTATGGTTCAAATTACAACTTTCCTATGAACTAGTCCCTGGAACTGTTTATATTTGTATGTGGTGTGTACTTTAGATTCTCAGTTCTCTCTCTGAATCATTTAATGGAATAAATAGGTTGACCCTGATGAAGTGAATGCTTTAGCACAACTAATGACATGGAAAACAGCTGTAGCAAATATACCATATGGTGGTGCCAAAGGAGGGATAGGGTGTGACCCAGCAGAATTAAGTATATCTGAGTTAGAAAGACTTACTAGAGTTTTTACACAAAAAATTCATGATTTGATTGGAACTCACACAGATGTGCCAGCACCTGATATGGGAACAGGACCACAGGTCAGTACTAATTACACAGATTTAGAACTGATTCTGCTGCTATTTGTTTAAGATTATGTATACTTTTTTATTATGTTACTGTTATTTTATATTTAACTTAAATACATGCTGATCTGATTTTTGGAATTCAATATTATCTTACTGTGTGGTTATGCATGTAGACCATGGCATGGATACTAGATGAGTATTCCAAATTCCACGGCCACTCTCCTGCAGTAGTGACTGGAAAACCTATAGTGAGTAATTGTTTGTTTCTGTCATTTCATTTCAATGGTGATTGAAGTTAAATCAAATCATATGCTTCATACACCATTGCCCCTCATGTTTTTTCAAACTAGGATCTTGGTGGATCTCTAGGTAGAGACGCGGCTACAGGACGGGGAGTCCTCTTTGCAACAGAGGCTTTGCTTAATGAGTATGGGAAGAGTGTATCTGGACAACGGTTTGTCATACAGGTTCTTGTTGTCTTGTACATTTTTACTCCAATTGATCTCTATGCTAGTTAAAGAATGCATTTTGCCAGTTTCAAAATGATGTTCAAAGTAATGGTCAATGAAGACATAATTGTGGTAGTAATAACAAATGAAACTTTGGGTCATTTTGTTAGAGATTCCCACATATCAGTAGTTAGTTGCAAGCTATTTATAGTAAATAGTCAAGTCAGAAGAAGAACAATTAGGACCTTTTTACTCTTCTGTTTTGAACTATAGTCTATAGGAGAAGAATGGAGCATTAGCTATATAGATGGTAAAGAACTGCTCAAAGAAGTTCTTGGATTTACTATTATGATGATTTTGACATAAACTCATGCTATATCATATTGTGTTTTTCTTCAGGGTTTTGGAAATGTAGGGTCATGGGCTGCCCAATTAATTAGTGAGAAAGGTGGAAAAGTTGTTGCTGTGAGTGACATAACTGGAGCCATAAAGAACAGCAATGGTCTTGACATCCCAAACCTTCTTGAGCATTCCAAAGTGCACAGAGGAGTAAAAGGATTCCATGGTGGTGATCCAATTGACCATAACTCAATATTGGTTGAAGATTGTGATGTTCTAGTCCCAGCAGCTCTTGGGGGTGTCATCAATAGGTGATTTTCCTAATTTAACTATAAAATTCTTTTGTTCTCAACTCAGGCAAACAAGTGACACCTCAAAATATTTGATTATTTTAACAAAGTACATAGCACAATATCATCATCATAGCTTACTTTGAAAGCAAAAATAAAATTGAACCACTCCTTTTTTCTTTGTTAGCTTAGTAATTGTCTCCTCACATAAGTAATAGTTGAATTATATAATAAGGAAAAGGTCTAAAGCTAATTTGTTTTTATTATAATTTTATTCATCTTTTGATATGGTTGAAGGGAAAATGCAAATGAAATCAAGGCTAAATTTATTGTGGAAGCAGCTAATCACCCAACTGATCCAGAGGCTGATGAGGTTAGTTTAGATCTTCTCTTTCCTTCCCTTCTTCAAACAAGAAAGAAGAAATGCACTATTGTTAACTACCTTCCTAACTTGCAGATTCTGAAGAAGAAAGGGGTTGTGATCCTCCCAGACATATTTGCAAACTCAGGAGGCGTTACAGTTAGCTACTTTGAGTGGGTTCAGGTAACTATTAATTTATTTAATGAACTACATGATTTCACATAGATGCTTTTTATATTTAGAGTAAAATAAATAAAAACCAACAGAGGTTGGGGTCTAGTGGAAGAAGTTAGTCCATCACAAAGTAAGGTTCAAATCCATGCTAGTAAAGGTGTCCGCATTTACCGTTTACCATTTACCATCTAAGTGCATATTTGGATTAAAGTATGCAAAAATAAGCCAAGTTTTGCTTTTATAAAACTGAGTTTTCTGACAAAATTTTCATGTGCAAACGTACTTGTAGGAGTAACCAAATTGTCCAAATATGTCACCAAGATGAGTTTACTCTTTTTTTTATCAACAAATAATAATAATTAGTATGTTATGCTAGTAGGAGAATTTGAACTCATAACTTCTTTATTACTCCCATCCTTATAGTCCTCCTCCCTCCAATCGCCAAACCACCTTATATCTCGTGGGATGACTTCATTCTTCAAACAAAAAAATAAGCATAACCTTACTCTGTCTCAAACAAAATTATTTTTTTGAAAGATAAAAAATACATGTAGAAACCAAAAGAAAAATACATATTTATGATTTGTTATGCATGTAAATATAATATAAACCATTAATTTTCTCATCAATAACTAAAATTATTTATTTTTCCTCTAAAGCAAATTGCTCATTTTAGAGGAATTGCACCCCTGTTGTACAAGTTAATTAATTAATATACTCTATGTAGTCCTTACATGGTTGGTGATTTTGTGGTACACAGAACATCCAAGGTTTCATGTGGGATGAGGAGAAAGTGAACAATGAGCTAAAGACCTACATGACCAAAGGTTTCAAAGATGTGAAGGAAATGTGCAAAACCCATGAATGTGATCCTCGTATGGGAGCCTTCACCCTGGCAGTCAACCGTGTCGCACGTGCCACTGTCCTTAGGGGTTGGGAAGCTTGACATCTGTTGCTTCTGCTTTCAATAAATTAAAGAGCTCCACTCTCAGCAACACTTCACAAAGATTTTGTTGCATTCATCTCATGTGTTGGGTGAATTGTATTTTCACCCCAAATTTTCTTTGAATCTGATTTATCAAAGAGGAGAACTCCATTTACCATTCTTATTTCTTGGATTAATATTCCAATTGCTGTTTTTGCACTAAGTACTAAAAAAACAATGTGTCACATAATTCAATTTTACATAATTTATAAACAGCAAGTATTAACTATAATCTTGAAATTACACTTTGACTGTTATTAAAAAGATTAAACTTGGAATTTTTTTTTTGATAAAGTAAGAGAGCCATGAGTGTTTCCACTATACATGGAACGTTATATTTTTCTATTTCGTAAATTTTATTTTATCTAATATCCACTTATTTTTCTTTTGGAAGTGTTATAATGTATAAAAACTAGTCAATGTTTCCATGAATAAAAATATAAAAAGGAACTCTAGTAAAAAATTGAGGGAGCTTAGAAAAAATTATTTATAATTATAAATCTATCTTTATATGTGTTGTTGAATGGTTGTTTCTCAAACTTCACATATCACATGTCGTCATATGGTGTTTGGTAGTTAGTTGGTTGGATTACAAATCACATTTATGTCCATATAATTTGAATTTACATTAATGTCAATAAATCAATCAACTAACTAATTAATATATTGGGACAAACAAATCAATCATAATAAAAGTTGGTGTATAACAAATAATTTTGGAGAACAAAATCATTAAATCATGTATTCTAATTTTCTTCCTAAATTTACATGCTCAAAATAAATAATAAATTCTTTAATCGCTTTTGGAGAATGATTTTATAAAGGATTTTATACGTTTTGCATATGAAATTATATACATTCACTATCATGCGATCTTTTAGTCTTAATTGCTTTATGCATTGACAGACAAATTAAGGGGATTGAAATTACCAAATTTTCAAACATTGTGAAGGATTTCTTTATACGTTTTTTATTATCTTCTAAAATAAAAAATTTCCTTATTTGGATGAAGTGTTTTAAAATTTTAGGGAATTTAAAATTTGAAAAAATTAAAATACATCAATTAAAATTCTTGGATTTTTAAAATTTTTTGTTTGGATAAACCGATTTAAATTTCTCAATCATCGTGCTCTTCATCAACTCCAATTTTCTTGTCGATCTTTATGAAATGGGAGCACATCACCTAGCACCAATCCAACCCTTTGTTTGTTGCGGTCTCCCTCACTACTTCCTCCACCAGCAACAAGTGCAACTTGTCACGACAAGCGTTGGCCACCAAGGTCCCTCCGTGGCCGTCGTAAATTGCAAAGAAATCGTAACCACCACAATATTGTTTCGCCATCACCAAATCGAGAACTACCTTCACCTCATCCTCCAGCACGCGCCGCTGCCCTATCACGAATATGAAACTGTGTGATGCGGCAACGGCCTTGGTGCAACAGTTGTGGTCTTTCGTGGTGGGAACCACAACGAGTGCAGTGCGAGAGTGGAGTGTGAGATTTGCGAGCAAGAGATTGTGGTGCGAGGTTGCGTGAGAGTAAATTTTTCGTGATACTACACTCACCAGACATCGCACAAATATGTAAATAAATAAATATACATATATATATATATATAAATTGAACCATTATATGTCATTCACATGTCAGAACTTAGTTTAGTTTTTACATATATTTAAGTCTGGAATTTACATGCCCAACCAAAAAGAAGCAAGGAACCAACTAAGAAAGAGTTAATAACAAAACACAACTCTTTCCGAAAAATGAATTCCAACGTTATCACGTCGCCATGGCAGCTCCAACACAAAGATCTCCCTCCAACGACACCTATAGCTGCTCTTCTGCTCCCACGAATGAAGGTTCGCGATCATCACAGACATCAACCACACAGTACAAAAATTGCAAGGGAGAGTTTATCATTCAAGATCAATAAGTACCAGATAACAATGATTAACAAGAAAACAATAATAATAACCACAATCATTCTGAGTAATCAATCAGTTCAACACACACTCAACAAATTGGTCATCAACTTTTTGCACAATTCAAATTAATTATGCTCAGAATGATGCATGCACCTGACTCAACTCTCAAATGCAATGCGGTACCATCTCTCAAGAGATAGCCTCTCACTTAGGAAAATGATTCAGTAGTTTGTCGGTGTCACACTGTCGTGCACTGGTCATTCCCCCTCCATGGTGATCAGGTAGAGTCTCAAGGGAATTTCAAACCGAGTGACATGTCTCCTAGTATCCGCATTTTATCCTCATAAAACCACTGGTGCACACGACCTTCATTCTATTTCCATGCAATTATGAAGTATGAAACATAGACTCATCAATGCACTGACCGTGGATAGAGACCAGAATTCTAAGCAATCCCTTTTCCTCTCCAGGAATGCTTAAAATTCGTAAACTCTTCCTCGTAAGGATATCCAATAAGTCATGCACCCCTATGTACATACACAGCATACAAACATGGGTTCATCAATGCACTGAATGTGGATAAAGATCAGAATTCTAAGCAATCCCTTTCTCTCTTCAGGAATGCTTAAAATTCGTAAACTCTTCCCCTAGGGATATCCAATAGGTCACTGCACCCCCATGTACAACATACATCCATCACGATGACATCATCAACCTCAACATCATCTCTCATCTATGTCATCGATCACCAACATCAATATCATCTCAATCTCAATATTATCAATAATATCAATATCATTTCATTTCAATATCATCAACAACATCAACATCATTTCATTTCAACACCATCCTGATAAACATCGATATCATCTCATATTAATATAATCATCAACATAATCTCATTTTAATATCATCATCAACATTACAAACAATCATATTTCACATCTATATAACATATGCCTGAGATTCACATTCTCCAGGTCTTCAAACAACACAAAACTTCATTCATTCACAATCCATATTACCACGAAATTGGTATTTTAGGAAAATTCTAAATTAAAGACGAAGACTACAATATAGAAAACAAACTCTTATGCCCATTTAAAAATTTAATAAATAATTAAAAAGGAGATCGTATTATATAATTTTGGACAGAGTCTCCTCTATAATTAAGACTTTTTCCAAAAATTCAATCATTACAAAAACAACATTATTCACAGTTTTATCCATCAATAACAAATTCATCGTTCCCAATTAGTTAAAAACACAATTTTTCTTGAAACGAGCACACAAAAGGGACAAACATACATCAATAATAAATATATCGCATCCCATTAGTTTAAAACATAATTTTTCTTGAAAACCAGCACACAACAGAGACAGACATACATTTCCATAATTAGGTTCCCTGACCCCATCTATGGTATCAGAAGCTGTAAACAAAAAATAAACTATCCTCACCTATCTATCTCCCTCTGTTAGCTCCTTGTAGCGTTGTTTTGAGATCTCTAAAGTTCACATGCTTTAGTTTAAAACATAATTTTTCTTGAAAACCAGCACACAACAGAGACAGACATACATTTCCATAATTGAGTTCCCTGACCCCAACTATGGTATCAGAAGCTATAAACAAAAAATAAACTATCCTCACCTATCTATCTCCCTCTGTTAGCTCCTTGTAGCGTCGTTTTGATATCTCTCAAGTTCACGTGCTTTGCCCCAAACATAGAGATCTATATACAAAATCGAAGATAATTTAGTATAGATTTCAAAAACAAGGTTAACATTAACATTCGGGGTCAAATACCCACTCAAAGTTAAAAGGGACTAAAGTGGTGTTTTGGAAGTTCACATCAAAAGGACATCATTTTGAAATTTCGATCACATCAATGTGACCGGGGCTCAACGAAGGTCACAAAAATAACATCAATTTTATAAAAAGAAAACTTTTACAAAGTCTCATTTCAAAGGATTTTCAAAGGACATGTAAAAACACTCAATAACTGTACCCAAATCACAAGAGATGCTAAGAGAGGGTTAAACTAACTAGGAGAAGACAAGGAAATCATGGTTACCTCGAAGAAACCAAAAAAAGAGGATTGGAGGCTCCATTCTCTACCGAATCCTCGAGTTAAGTTTTGAATATTCCGCTTCTATTAAAGTGTTCCTCTTCGTGCGATGGTCCGACAGCAAGCAGCGGTGGCTCGTCGTGGTCACTGGTGGCTGTGGGTGGTGGAGGAGGTGATTCTAGGGTTTTGAGTGAGAGTTTAGAGGGAGAGAAAAGTGAAAACACATTTTTCTGTACTACTGAACTTATTTATAAACTACAATTCTCGCTCAGTGTGCTTGTCTCGCTTAGTGCAATTTCCTCTCTGTCTGGACTTGCGCTTAGCGTGCTGGTCGCGCTTAGTGCATCCTCAAAAGTTGTTATTTTGAAAATCCTAACGGTCAAAATATGAAGAGATGAGTTGTTAACCTACTGTCAAAATTTGAAGGTGATCTAACGATTAACGAATCCAAGATCATGGTTTTATCAAAACAGGTTTTGGGTCAAACAATAAATCACATTTTAACATAACTCAAACAAACTCCACATAACTTAACATCCACACCAAACAATTGTACAAGAATAATTTACACAACAATTTGACTAATCTAAACTAATCAAATAACACAAGAAATATATCAAACATCTATTTTCAATTATCAAAATTTCATGGCATTACATTACGAGCAAGATGTTGAGGCTTACAGAAGAAGAGAATTTTAATTTCTCACATTTTAGAAGGAAATTAAAATTCCACATTTTTTAATTTTTTTAAAATTCTATTTTAAAATTCCAAAAATTTAAATTGTTCATATAAAAATATCCAAACAATGAATTTTAGTTAAAGAATTTAAATTATCTAATAAATTACTTTCATTAGATAAAATTCTCTATCCAATCATACTCAAATTGCTTTTGAGGAAGGATTTTACAACAAAAACATCAGCATAAGAGAGCATTTGATTTAGTAAAAATTCCCTTCAGTTTTCTCCCAAATTTAACCACGTTTGCGTAGGGAGGTTTCTCATTTTGTGTTTTATATCTATTTGTTTTTTTTTTTCAATTTTATATGTATCTTTATTTATCTATTTTTTTATGTTTTCTCTTTTTTTTTAGTGCATTATGAGGTAAGTTTATTTTTGCTTTTTCTTTTTCTTCTTAAGTTTCTTATGTTTTCATTTATTAATATAAAATTACTTTAAGTATTAAAATTGTTAGAATTATTTACACAATTATAATAGCATTACTATTTCTATTAGTATTATGTTTTTCAAAATTTTAAATAGCATTAAAAGATTGCTTCGAAACGGAAAATTTTATTATTAAGTAATTTTCAAAAAATATTCACCATTTCCACATTTCAAATGGTGATTTTTTGTCCACATTTTTAAAATTTGGCAATTCTAAAATTTATTATTGAATGCACCATCATAGCCTATTGAGCATGCTCGCAGCTCTGGCAAATGAACAACCCAACAGTAGAAGGGTTTTAAAAAAAAGTCACTCATTTGTTGTCTCTCAAATGTTCAAAATGCATCACTGATTCATTTTTTTCTCTTTAACGTAAAGTCAACCCCTACTACATTCATTAGTGACATTCTTTTTCCTTATTTTTTTGGTGTGTATTATTGGTATGTATTTATATTAGCTGAGGCGAGTGTTATAATTGTGGTAGCGGCAAAAGAAGTTCAAATATGATGGATTTTTTGCAATTGGTCACAAGAATACGGTACAAAGATATTGATTTTGGCAATAAAGACATGATGATTTTGGCAACTGAGACATGACAGTGGTTGGAAATTATTGAGGTGATTTGGTTTTTTTTTATCATATTTTCTACTTTTGCTCTTTTTCTATTTTTTTTTATAAGAAACTTAAGGTCATGGCATTTCATTCATTAGTAAAACATGAATACAATTGGGAAGGTTATCAAAGAAATGACTGCAAGTATGAAATCGTAAAACTTGTGCTAATATATGAGTTACATAATTGGTTTGTCGTCTTACAAAACTCATCCTTGAGTTTGGAATGAAATTTAATCTAACACAACATTTATCAATGAGTGACGAGGAAGCATTTTGAGCTGAAATTCGTTTATTGAAACTGTCTGCAAACACCTTCGAGTCAACTTCAAAAATCACATTGCTAAGCTGCAGCTGTATAGATGACTGAATTGCTTGATATAAGGCCCACGTTTCTGCTTCTAAAACTGATGGAATTCCAGGAAACCAAGGAGCACTCTTTGTTGTTAAGAACTCTCCACGGCTATTGCGCAAACATACTCCAATTCCAAATTTGCTATTATTTTTTAACAGAGCTGCATCCAATTGCACTTGATTTGATTCTGAGGTGGTGGACTCCATTTTATGATCTGAACCGCTTCTTGTGGTAATTGGTGGGAAAGTGAAGGTGCACGATCTGCTTGCCATTGAGAGAGGTGTTGCATAGCTGCTGCAAATGATATATCTGATGGTTTGTCAATTTGTTCCCACAAAGTCTCATTTCTCCTTGTCCAAATACACCAACAAAGCTATTGTGAATCTCGATCTGTTTGCTTCACTTAGCTGCTCCAAAAGGTTAAACACTATATCATCGAAGCTCTCTTCCACATTCAGTTGGCTGTGGATAGTTGCGAAAAGTCCAACATGTTTCCAGATTTCTTGTGAGCTTTATGGCAAGTGACAACAAGGTGCCAAGTGTTTTCAATTTCATTGAACAAAAGATGCATTCAGAGGAACATTGAATACCTTTCTCCTGCAAACGTTGGTGGGTTGGCATACAACATCTTTGGAGTCTTCAAATAAAATGCTTGATCCTTGGAGGAACTTGAAGCTTCCAAATGTGAAGCCAGCTTCCATCAACCTTGAGATTGCTTGTGTCAAGAATTTCTTCCATGATACTATGATAAGCGCTTCTAATAGTGTATGCTCCATTGTGGCTATCACTCCAAACAAGACAATATTAATATATCCCTAATCATACGAGAAAGAACACGATACCTTGCAGTCATTATTCTCCACCAATTAGGAATATCAAACCCAAGATAATCAACCTCAGACATATCCTCCATATACCTCTCCAACCCATTCTTCTGAAGCTTACCTTGTAACTTCCTTACCCAAAATCTATACTCATCCATGATATGAGCCCTTCCACCTCCACACCTAGAACTGAGTAACTTGTCTCTGTGAACTACTAACATCATGAGTATCAATAGGAACAGGATACCATTCCACGTACTGATCATACAATTTATGTATGAAAGGTTTTTAATTTTTTTAACACATCTACAGTCCTTTCTTCTGTATACATCGAATTAAAATAGAACTCAATATAATTCCATTTGTATCACGGGTCAAGAAAAACAGCCACAACCAAGAGATAATTTATATGCCTGCCATCAATGTCCAAATATTTGTCGAATTTTGATTTCATATTTTCTGCCATTTTTTTAGCACTAAATCATCTATTCAACTAATGCATCTTGTATGTCACTTAACTTAGTAAAGAAACAATTAGCAGTGGCATGCAGTGATCTAGGAAAAACAAGTGTAGCATCATAGAAAATATTCAAAATTTACATAAAGACACGAGCATGCTTCCAATCATCAGAATCAGGGGGTCCCCCTTCAACATCAAGAGCATGTACAAAGGAATTATCATCATATTGAAGATGACAACATAATTTTAAATAGCAGGTAGCAGCCGACCCCAAAAACACTATAGCGGTATAGCGGGTAGCAGTAAAGCCACTACTGTGAAGTCCATAAAAATACTTATAACAAATTATACCACATATATAAATGCTACAAGATAAGAAATCATCCAAAATAGAAAGAAATGGGGCATGAAAAGTATAATACTACACATTCAAAACAAGGAAGGAACATAAAGGAAGCAACATACTAATTCATTGAAAGTAACTAAATTAATAACATTCTAGAAACACAAAGGATCTAAGTAGAGTCAAATACAAATTTTCAGTGGCTCTTTCAAAGTCAAGAAAGAAAAGAACTAATCAAAATCATCATCAAACATTTATTCAAAGTCTTCTTCTTGTCCACCCTCGCTTTCTTCACTAGTATTAAGTTTGTAGATTTGTTCATCCTCATCTTCTATGTCTTCGTTATCACCTTCTTCAATTTGTTCAACTTTAGCCCTTATTCTCCCACAGTTTGATGGCATAGAAGCAACTTTTTTCCTGAATCTAGTATGTTGCCTAGTGTAAGTTATAGGCTCATTAATCGCAGTTACATTAGCAACATCTCCCCAAGTCAAGGTATCATCATCAAAAACGAATTCATTTTCTACATCTTCACCCATTTCTCCCACCAACCATACATTACTTTCATCAATGTCTTTTAGGACAATGGGATCAATCAAATCACGGCTCTCAAAACATTTTTTAAGAGCTTGATTATACTTAATAAAGACTAAGTCTTGCAACCTTTGATTCTCAAGCCTGCTTCTCTTAGAATGAATCTAGTTTACAGTTTCCAATAAAGAATATTAGTTTCACAATCATGATATGAAACTATACAAACAAAAATCATTTAACAAATACTTACATGTTCAAAAGTACTTCAATTACGCTCACATCTCGATGAGCTACAAGTTAAGCCCAACACTCTAATAGCAAGGTTTCGTAAATTTGGAATATGTGCTCCATACGACTTCCACCATTGAGCTGTAATGCAAATTGCAACTTGTTAACATTACAACTTGTTAAATAAAAGCTTAAAGTGATCATATAAATGTATTTTACTTACCAGGAGTGATCTTATTCCTTTGTCTTATTGCTGCATTCATACCAAAAAGGCCTTCTGCATTCCTATATTTTTCCAATTGTCCATGTATCTTGTCCACCTCTTCCTCATTTGCACTTAGCTTGTCAATGCATTTATATAGTCCAGCTATCAATTCAGCATCATCATCAATCTTTGGATTGGCATAAAAGTATTCAGGGTTTAGATAATGGCCTGCAGCATGTAATGGATGATGAAGTTGGCAGTCCCATCTTTTATCAATTATAGCAAAGACATCCCTCTATTTATCTTCATTTCCATTGAAAGATTTTGAATTGCTTCCTTGGTCCTATCCATTGCTTCATATATATATATATATATATATATATATATATATATCCCATTGCGAGCCTTCTTTCATTATCAACAAGTCTAAGCACCCGCACAAGAGGCCTCATAACCTTTAAAGAATAAATAACATCATTCCAAAACGATGGCATAAGTACAATGTCAGTTGCCCTTTTTTCCTTAAGGTCTTTTGCTGTATTTGATTTCAACCAATCATCTGATGTGAACATCTTTCTAAGATTATTTTTTGTTTATGAAGCTTTTACAATGTGAGGAATGTTGTAGCAAATATTGTCACTCTATGCCTAACTAATTCAGTCTTGCTTGTATACTTCCTCATTGTGTTCAATGCCAATGTGTGATTATAGATGAACCCAACAAGCTTGATGCCTTTTTGTATTGCTTTTTTAACTCCCTCAATTTTTCCAATATCTTCAAGCATCAAATCCAAACAATGTGCAGCACATGTAGTCCAAAACAAATGTTCTCTCCTGTTTGTAACAATTTGCCAGCCAATACATAATTGCTTCCATTGTCGGTCACCACTTGAACAACATTTTTCTCCCCGATCTCTTCAACAAAATTATCTAAAAGCTCAAATAATTTTGCTCCACTCTTGACATAAGAAGCATCAATGCTCTTCACAAACATAGAACAAAATGGAGAATTCACCAAGAAATTTATCAATGTCTTATTCTTTCTATTAGTCCATCCATCCGACATAATGGAACATCCATAGTGGGCTCTTTGTACCTCATGATCTTTTAATAAATCCTTGATGTAATCCAATTCCTTCTTAAGTAGAGGAATTCTACACTCATAATAACTTGGGAGCTTTAGACTTGGACTATAATTCCCAATTGCTTCAACCATGTACTTGAAGCTTTTGAACGTACAACATTGAAAGGTATTCCATTCGTACACAAAAATCTTTCAATGTATTGAATAGTTCTGGCCCTTGCTTCTTTATCACAAGCATCATTTATGCTTGTTTGCCTCTTTCATTTGCCCACTTTAATGCTTGCTTCTGGTTTCTTAAAAAACATTAAATCCAAGGGGCCTTTAACTCTCTTGGCAGTAGCAGTATTACCAGTAGAGGCTACACTTGAAGCTATCTCATTTCTTTTCCCACTTTTGATGTGTTGAATTTCTTGCACCTCTTCTAACATATCATCATCTTCATGTATATCAACACTATATGCATCCTTTTCAGCAAGCTTTTGCATATAAGCATCTTTCATAGTCTTCTTAATTTCAGGTGAGATTTTTCTACAAGGACCCACATCTCCCTTCAACCCCATCTGGTGTCTTTTGGCTCTTGTGATGCCACTCGTTGTAACTTTTCCACAAAAATCACATGTTACATATCTTTTGTTGTTGATATCTTTTAAACTATTCCACTGTCATGCCATATCAAGATTTTCACCAGTGGGTTTTACCAATCCGCAATAACCCACGGAAGTTGGACTGTTTTGTGATGCCATGTAACAACTGGGGGCTGTTGCTGCAGAAAACAGAAGAGGGGGCTGCAGGCTGCTGCAGTGAAGGCTGAAAGAAGAAGAAGATGGAGGGAAGGAAAGAAGAGTGAAAATGACGAGGGAAAGAAAAGTGAAAATGAAGAGGGGGTTGCTGCAATGAAGTCTGAAAGAAGAAGAAGGAGGCAGGTGCTGTGTTAAATGTGAGAAAAGAGGGAGGGAAAGCATGGGAAAATGACAGAGGGAGGGAGAAACCTCATGAAAATGACGAGGGAGGGAGGGAAAAACTCCCTTATCAGTGAAAAAACAAGTAAAAGTCCATATTACCCTCACTTATTCTAGGCTTTTACCTTTTTACCCATAAATTACATTTCATTTTCAAAAGACTGACCCTGATAGCACTAAAGCTTTGCAACTCGTCTTCTCTTCCATGGAGCAGTGCGATAGTGCCGCAAGAGCTGCCAACCGCACTGCCGCCACCGGCCGCTACCAGAAACCGTCATGTTGCGGTGCGGAAGTAGCAGCTGGGTGCCGCAACCCGCGACTGATGCACAATAGCACACTAAAGCAGCGTTATTTTAATCATAGGATGACAAAATTCCTTTTCATATTTTTCAGTAGTTTCCAACATCAAATATGTGAATTCCATATAGATGGCACACAAGCAATTGTTTAAAATTTAAGTTAGCCTCTTAGGCACATTTTTTAAAACGAGCCACTCCAGCTGCAGATGACATCACATACTTACAAGAAGCCCTTATCCTAGCAACGGATCAATCTATCTCCTTCATCTCATCACAAGAAATCAAAATCCATATGTGAGCACAACACTTTAAATGGATGTAATCCCCACGCAATAAGGAGCATTCATTCCAATCCGTCATAATTCTCTTTAGATATGCTAAAGTTGTCTTATTAGCAAAAGCATTATCTATAGTCACAGTGCAAATCTTGGTAATCCCCCACTCTTTGAAACACTTCTCTAAAGCTTTCCATATGGTTTCCCCTTTATGATCACCAATCAAACCAACACTCAGTATATTCTTATTCAACTCTCATCGCTCATCAATGTAATGCGCAGTCACACACATATAATTCAAGTTTTGAATAGAATTCCAAGTATCAATGGAGAGTGAAACCATCTGAATGAGCTAATTATTCATTGACAATAAAGATTGCAATCTCACTTTCTCATCAATAAAAATTTGCATTCAATCTGTAGTAGTAGTAGTAGTAGTGACACGAGTAGGAATTTGAATCGAGGTTGAGCAGTACCCAATAATTCTCTAAATCCTAAGTTGTTAACAAATTTGAAAGGAAGTTCATCAACAATTATCATCTCAGCAAGTTTATATCTAGTCAATTATTGGCTAATTCCAAAGGCTTGAATGAAATAGCACTATCGTGATCACTTTGACTCTTCTCCAAGCACAAGAGCTTTTTGTTACTTGTGTATTTCCATTTTTGGGTTCTTAGCACATACTTTCAAAGTTTGAGCTGGTAAAGTCCTTATACTCTTCCAAATCCCTCTAATGCTGGTGGTGGGGTTGGTGTGCTTGCCACTTGCTCCTCCTGATCTACCATTTTGCTGTCCAATTAAATTCCTGCATTCAAGATGAAAACAGACAAGTAAATAAGACATCCAGGTTTTGCATAGAAAATTAAAATTACACATAAGAGAAGCAAATCCTTTACAAATCAGAAAATTCAAAAAAGCAATTAAGACCTTGGCAGCATTAATCAGAGAATTTAGATTAACTTAGAGCATGTTTTGAATAAAGCAACAAGCAGAGAAATCAGATTAACAGAGGATAAACCAATTTAGAAAATAAAGCAACAGAGAAATCAGATTAACAAATCAAACAAGATTACATAACCTTACAAGTAAATGTTTTTTAGTAAATTACACTCGCACTCTTGTGTTTTTCTCAAATTGCACCTGATAGTCCTCCGTTTTTATACATTACTTTTATCCCTTTCTAACGTCGTTAATTAACATTCATTGAAATATCTGAGCAAACGAAATATCTCATTAGAGTAAATAACATTTGCACATCTTGTGTTTTTCTCAAATTGCATTTGATACCCCTCCCTTTTTATACATTACTTTTACCAGACGGTGTCAGTGTCCAAAGAACCAAACACAGTGGTGATGGTGGCCGAAGCTACGACGGGGACGAGGAGGTGGTGGAGGTGGATATGGTCGTGGCGTCTGCAACTATGGTGGAGGTGGCGGCTACGATAGTGGTGGTTGCTCAGACGGGAATAAGTGTGTCCGAACACCGTGTTGGTGGGCGAGGGCAACGATGATGAGGAAGAGATGATGCTACCGTGAGAGAGGAAGGAGAAGGAGGTGGTGGTGCTAAGTGAAGAGGGGTTGTTGAAGAAGATTAGGGTTTGTAAAATCCAAGATGTGATTTTGAGAAAGAAGATGAGAATATTTTAGACATAAATTTTCATTAAAAGTTATGTGACTAGTATGTACCTACTTTCTGTTAAATTATTAAATGGTGTTTAGGAGGGAGTGGGTCTAGGTGTAATGTGAGCTAAACAATTAAGGGATTTTTTGTAAGGTGCAAAAAAAAAATGTATCAGATGCAATTTAAAAAAAAAAAAACATAAAAGATGCAAGTGTAGTTTACTCAATATTTTTTTGTTCTGCAGAAACATCTTAAGAAGACATGTCGAAAGCAAGTGATCCAATTCCAGATTATCCAAAACAACTGTTTTGCATAAATAATTGTTTTTATATGTTAAATAATACATTTTTACATTTGGGAAGTAAGAAAATAAAATGATAGTTTACCACAAACAAACTTAGTCAATCTACTGCATTTGAGTTACCAAACTCAATTCCATTTTCCATTTATCAAAGCTCACCAAATCAAAGATATATCATGTTACTCCTTGGATCAGATTGAAACTGTTATTTCTTGAAAAAACTCCAAAGCAGACTACTATTGAATTGTGTAAGGGTTCACAAACTATTTATCAAGAAAACTAGACACTCAAATCATCTTATCAACTCAGTTGCTTTAAACCTCTTAACAAACATGAATTTGAAATGTGTGAGTACTTAGTGCTTTTAATAATTAAAGAAAAAACTTATCCGACACACAATGGACGGGAATTAATTCTCTACAAATTTCTATTCTAATCTGATTTCATTCATATATTTAAGACATGAACTGAGACACCTTATCATTGTGTACATTTAAATATTTTTATGCAGACTTAGAATATGTGAATGTTGTATGGCCTTCCAACAAATTTCTTTAGCCAATCTGCACATAAGTTTTAACGACAAGGATCGCTCCTACTGAGTCATTTTAAACCAATTTAACCCCAAAAATTGCTTTTAATGAAGAAACGAAAAATGAAAGAGACGTTACTACTGTTAGTGAATGGCATGTAAAATAGAAGTGAAGGTGGTGGTGGTCATAATGATAGGGCCAACCGCACGGAGACCAGCATGAAAACGGACGGAGGGAAGTGGATGAACTTAGGGCGCGACTTAGTTAAGACAGTACGAATCCGAAAATTAAATGAAATCGGACATGTGCACTGCATTACACCATACGCACAATAGCAATATATAATAAGAGAAAAGTGAGAGAAATTATGGCTCTTTCCAGTAATTCATGTTTGTTAAGAAAAATAATTAATTTTATTAATTATATTAAATTTGTTTATTTTATATTATCATTTTAAGTTTTTTTATGTGTACCAATTTAATTATTTTTTATTCATGTTTAGAGAGAATAATTAAGTAAGGATTGAAAGACTAAAGATGATCCAAACATATTAGAAATAAAATAAACACACTCAGATTGAACTAAAAGGAGAAGCGTTATCATATCAGAAACTAACCTCCTGTCATTGCAAAGCTTGCACGTACGCAGACCCCTTTCGTTTCGGCTTTTCTAAACCATCACTAACTCAAAGCGATGGTATTTCGTTTCTAAATGAGTAGTAGGCTTAGTGACCCAGGATGGTGAGAAAAATGTCTTATATAGAACTCTACCCATCATAGAGTTCAAAACTGGGAGATATATGCGGGGATCATAAAATCTCATTATGTTAACATTGATATAGTTTTGAATACAGGTTGAAAAATGGACCACATATGATAACAACCTTTAGATAATTGTTTCTATTCACTTAGATTAAAAGCAGAAAAATAGTATCCCTGAAATATCGGTAGCGGCTAACATTCTCCCACTTGATCCATCTATCCCATTATCAATCATAATAAGAAATCAAGTATGTGAATCATGATGATAGATCCTCTAATAGTGAGTATTATCTCTCATGTATCACAATATATGAAGTCTCTCAACACTAGCTCTTAATGAATAAACCACATGTTTATTCTTGGTCAAAACTAAATGATATTTCTCAAGATAAATGAGAAAACATCCAACTGAATAAGAGTTTCATTAAAACAATAAATGTACGTATAATAAATATCATATCATGGAACCAAGTCTTATCTGTACTACATGATCCTTAAAATTCTTTAGTGGTATGCCTTTAGTCAAAGGATAAGTTATCATCAACTTAGTGCTAACATGTTCAATGACCACTTTATTTTCGTTAACATGTTCTCTTATGGCTCAATATTTAATGTTGATGTGATTACTTCGAATTGCATTCTTGTTGTTCCTAGCCATAAATACCGCAGCAGAGTTATCACAGTACAACTTCAACGGTCTAGAAATAAAGTCTACAACTCTAAGCCTGGATATAAAACTCTTCAATCTTACACCAGGCAAGGTAGCCTCAAAACAAGAAACAAACTAGCCTCCATAGTGGAAGTAGCAGTCCTTGACTACTTTGCACTTCTCCAAGATACAACTCCACCAACTAGCATAAAAGCATAACCAAAAGTGGATTTCATGGTATTAATGCAACTAGCATAGTCTGAATCAGAGTAGTCAATCACCTCCAAATCATTAGTATGTTAGTACATGAGCATATAATCCTTTGTTCCTTGAAGATATCGTATTGCCTTCTTTGTGACTTTCCAGTGGTCAGCACCTGAATCACTCTGATATCTTCCTAAAACTCCAACAGCAAATGCAATGTGTCAGGTTTAGTGCAAACCTGAGCATACATAAGGCTTCCAACAGGTGAAAGCATATGGAATATTTTTCATGTGTTCCTTCTCAAGGTCATTTTTCGGGCATTAACCCAATTCAAGTCTATCAACCTTCACAATGGGAGCTACACTCGTTGAACAATCTTTCATGTTAAACCTCACTTAAACTTTATTGATATAGGTCTCTTGAGGCAAACCCAAAATGCCTTGAGATTTTTCTCTATGGAACTTAATGCCTATGACATAAGATGCCTCACCTATATCCTTCATATCAAAGTTCTTGGAGAGGAACTATTTCACCTTATATAACATATCTTTATCATTAGCCGCAAGCAAAATATCATCCACATTTACAACAAGAAAACAAATCTTACTACCACTGACTTTTTGGTATATACATTGATCCATGGTGTTCTCTTCAAAATCGAATGAAGAGATAACCTCATGAAATTTTAAATATGATTGATGAGAAGCTTGTTTCAATCCATATATGGATTTATTAAGCTAGCAGACTAAGTGCTCACCATTACTAGAGAAGAATCATTTAGGTTGTTTCATGTAAACCTCTTCTTCTAGATCACCATTGAGGAACATTGTTTTCACATCCATTAGATGTAACTCAACGTCAAAATGAGTTACGAATGTCATAACTACTTGAAGAGAATATTTCTTAGACACAGGAGAAAATGTTTCTATGTAATCAATTCCTTCTTTTTGAGTGAACCCTTTAGCAACAAGTCTTGCCTTATGTCTCTCAATGTTGCCTTGTGAGTCTTTCTTTGTTTTAAAGACCCCATCTACATCCAATGGCTTTTACACCATCAAGCAACTCAAAAAGATCTCAAACTTGGTTAGATGTCATGGAATCCATCTCATATTTCATATCATTATACCACAAATTGGATTCCTTAGAACTCATGGCTTGTGAAAATGTATCAGGATCATTTTTGACTCCAATATTATAGTCTAATTCTTGTAGATACACTAAATAATCACTACGAATTGTTGACTTTTTAATCTAATAGATCTTTTTTATGCTACCTCAACATCTTGTTGAAGGACATATTCCTCATTAACAACTTGATATACATAATCATCTTCAACAAATTATGGAACTTCAATTACTGGTTGTCTAACACCTGTTTGAACTTGAGGGGCGTGAATGACAACCAATCTATCATTTGATCCAAAAGATTGAGCCTCATAGTGATCATTTTCAAAAGCAATGTCTTGAAATGGATCACTCTCACTGATCAAGTCATTTTCAAGAAATTTTGCATTTCTTGATTCCACAATTCTAGTGCTATGAGATGGACAATAGAACCTATAACCCTTAGACTTTTCAGCATATCACATGAAATACCAACTAATAGTCCCCGAGACTAGTTTCTTCTTTTGTGGGTTATAAATTCTCACCTTAGACAGGCATCCCTAAATGCGTATATGTCGCAAACTAGGCTTCCAATATTTGAATAACTCAAAAGGTGCCTTTAAGACATCCTGGGTTTGAACTTTATTTAATATATACATGGTCATCTTAATTTTGAGGAATTTTTGCATTACTCCTCATACTTTTCATCATGTCCATTAAAGTTCAATTTCTTCTTTCTACTACACCATTCTAATCTGGAGAACCAGACATAGTATATTGGGCAACAATCCCATGTTCTTGAAGAAATTTCGCAAATGGATTAGGTGCCTTTCCACTTTCCGTGTACCTACCATAGTACTTTCCCTCTCCATTTGATCTCACAATCTTAATTTGTTTTCCACATTGTTTCTCTACTTTAACCTTAAAGAATTTAAAGGCTTCCAAAGCTTCATCCTTAGAATGAAGTAAGTAAAGATACATATATCGTGAGTAATCATCTATGAAGGTGATAAACTATCACGGACTAATTGCGTCCTTGTCTGGACAACAAATATGTGTATGAATGATCTCCAATAAGTTTGAACTCCTCTTTGCACCAGTTTTAGACTTGTTAGTTTGCTTACTATTAATGCAATCCAAACAAGTCTCCAAAAAAAAAATATATATATATATATATAAAGTACTAAGTACCACGTCATTTACTAATAGCTTAATTCTCCCAATAGAGATGTGTCCCAATCTCTGATGCCACAACAATATAGAGGAATCCTCATTCACAACACATCGTTTTAACCCAGCAGAAACATGCATAGAATTATAACCAGCATTGTTTTGTAAACTAATAGAGTAAAGACCAACACGTAGTTCATAACAGACAAAAGCAAATGAAGTACATTTCTTTTCGAGCCAATTCTTAAACTTTGGGCAGTCTTTCTTCATGTGTCCCTTCTTGTTGCAGAAGAAACATTTTGACTACTTCTTTATCAGTGGTTGAGAAGGAATCTTTCCCTTATGATTAACTTGATTCCTCTTGTTCTTTTCAAAGGTAGTCAAATTCACCTTTTGCCCTCTTCCATTAATAGCCTTTCCTCCTCTTAAACACACATGGTCAACACTCATTAATAGACCACTTATCCTTATGTATGTTGTAAGAGATCTTAAAGGGGGCATACTGATGAGGCAAGGTGCACAAAATGTAATGTATTAGGAGAGAATCTGATATGGTAACCTCCAAGGCTTTCGGTTGAACCATTATATTCCTTATGTGCATGATGTGATCACGCATTCCTTTTATCCTTGTGAGCTTCATGGATGGGAACTACATTATAAGGGTGTTGGCAAGGGATTTATCGGATGTAGCAAATTGTTCATCTATATCCTTTAATAAATCATTGACTTTATTATGTTGGTTGATAGAATCCTGGATACCGGCAGAAATATTGGTCTTTATGAAAGTCACAGAAAGGCGATTAGACTTCTCCCACTTTTCATAAAGATCAACATCATCTAGAGTGTTGGTCTTAGTAATAGCTTATGGTTCTTCCTTCCTGATAGCATAATGAATGTCCATCCAACTCAAGTGAAGAAGAACTATCTCCTTCCAAACCTTATAATTGTCACCCTTTAACTTAGGAATGTCATATTTGATATCAGAAAAATTCACAAATTGAGAAACTGCAAAGTTCAAAAACACATGTTCATCATCAAAATTTGAGAGTAAATAAATGTCATGTTTCACCAATGCAAACACGTCCTAATTCATGAATCTAGCGACATAAAACTTGTATGTTGGTTAAAGTCCTACTCAATTAGACTCATTTAATAACCTTATGACAAAACTATCAAATTATGTTTCTTTCCTTAATTCCTGTAGGTAGATTAAGAAATATAATCTAATATTTCATCCTAATTAATCATACAAACATAATAAAATTCTTGTGGGTATATTTCATCACATTACATATGATTAATTACAATTAATGTTTATGGTTATAAAATTTAAATATAATTCTAATCAACTAAAGATATTGTGGCTACTCTCTAATTTGTTAAAATTATATTCACCACTTAACATTAAATCTTCTAAAGACCAAAATATTTGCATTAAGATCCTTAATAATGCAAAAAAAAGAAAATGCATAAACATAATTTTGCCACTAGGAATCAAATTTATGTCAAGAACATAGAGGGAAAGCACATCAGTCATTGCGCTAAACTCATTTTGATGCTTATTGACTGTATAGCGCGATATATATATCCTAATGCGCATTTCATTAATTAAGCACACAAAATGAAGGACAAGGCCTAAGTTCCGGTTATCTTCAACCTCCAGTCAGATCATTCTGACCTGATTGAGACCCACGAATTCGATTAAAAAAACTTGATGGTTTCTCAGCATTTTTCACACCAAAAACAATGTCTTAAAACACAGAAAGGTTAGAAAAACGATCTCCATTCAATTTCTATATTTAATTTGAATTAAAAGACTCAAAAACATAGAAGCATATTCTGAAAATATCAAACTAAACAAGGTAGAGGCATAAACATCTCTCTAATACCAAATGAAAGACTAAAGGCAATCCAAACATGTCAGAAATCAAATAAACACATTCAAATCGAACTAAAAGCGGAAGCATTATCAATAGACCTGGCAAATGGGTTCGGGCCCACGGGCTACTCACGAAACCCACAGCTCGCACAGTATATGGGCCTCATTTTTTTTAGCCCATTTAAAAAGCAAGCTTTTTAACCTGCCCCTCGTAACTCATGGGTTAAACAAGTTTTACATGCAAGTTCCATGGGTATTTTAATCTCTATTAAAAAATAAAATAGGTGTGTGGTTTAGCAAAAAAAAGGGGTGTTTTAACAAAATTAAAACCTCTAACCTATGGCCCAACTCTATTTCACACTGATACTAAACTAAACCTATATCCCTTTGGCGCACTCACCTTACCACTCAGACAACCACCTCTACCACGCACTCACCTTTCCTTGTGCAGCCACCAACAACTAGCCAGTCACCATGCCGGCGTCGCCATGATTCCTCCATTGGCGCAGGCAATCACGCAAACTCCTTTCTCTCGCACTCGCACTCCTCTCTCGCACTCGCACTCCTCTTTCGGACTCCTCCTCGTGTTACACCACGTGCCGCCATAGCTCCTCCACACGGTTCGCACCAGGGGCGGATCTAGGATTCTAAAGAAGGGTGGGCACTCAATAAAGTAGAAGTTAAGATGAACTTGCTTTAAAAGACAAAAAAAATTGATGTGTACCTGTTGAGTGTTGACTATTGAGTAAACGGAAGCGCAGAAACGGTCTTATATCAATTCCTCATCACAAGAATCTCCTCCCTCATGGATTGTCAACTCTCCAA
>PYAF01005890.1:291220-306286 GCA_007407185.1 Glycine tomentella
TCTTTAACCTGAATCAAAAACCCAATCCCTTGGTGAATTCTATCAAGTTAAGCATGTAAAAGACTATATTATAAGATTCCGCAGCCACGCATCCCTATCCCTAGGTAATGAACAACTGTTATTTTACTAAGGTCAGAAATTAGAATCCCAACGTCCCCATTGCGAATCATAACCCTCAATACTTAAACAGAATGGCCAATTCCAAGTAAGAATAAACAATAAGAACAGAGCAAAATAAAACAATTGAGAATCTCATTAAATACCAGTTAGGTTACAGAGGAGTTACATCAGTTCATGGCCTTCCCACAATACAAATTTAGCCTGCCATAGGCTTCAAGAAACCAAAAGCTGTCAAATAAAACATTCTACAGTGACCTAGCCTTAATTCTTTACTTCCAAGGGTTTAGAATGATATATGGAAGTGTGGAGAGGTGTGTGGATGATTGCTAGATGATTATTCTTCAGTCCAGAGGCCTTGTATTTATATAATGGTTTAATTAGAGTAACAAAGCCTGTTTTCTGTGCCAATTTCGAATCATTTCTTGTTAAATAAGGCAACAGCGATTCCATGGCGTTGATCGCGCGGGTTGGATGAATCAGAACTGCTTCCAAGCCTTGTGGCGCGGATCGCACGGGAGCTTCGACTAGGTGGCGCTGGTGGCGCGATTCCCATGCTAACCGCGTGGGGTCTTCGAGCTTGGACTTTGATTTTGGCATTCGGCGCGACCCGCGCGGAGATTGGCGCGATCCGCGCGGGACTTCAAATTTTCTTTTCTTCATCTTTTGCTTTGATTCTCCTCTTTTAAGCCCTGAAATGCATAAATGATGATAAAATGAGATTAAATTAAATATAATAATAAACTAACTAAGTTTATTCTAATTCCTAACTTATTTATCTAAATTATAACCTAAAACTAAGATGTGTTTGCAACACATCAGGAACCGCCTAGATATCCTCCTGTTGCTCCAGTACCTGTTGACGTGCCTGCGCCAGAAGAAGCTGGAGATGATGCAGTTCCTGATGATGTGCCCGATGACATGCCTATACATGCAGTGGTAAAATTAATCTGTATACATTTAATATAATTCCATGTTCATTGCGTTGCCTAATGTGACAAATTGTTTTTGATTCATTCTTTAGGGCGTCTGTGAAAGGATTGCATAGAGGTTGCAACACATGATTGATAGGGGGATGGTCACTGCTGGCACTGAAGCGTACGACATTACAGATCAGTGTATAAGATTAGCGCAAGGTGTATGCCACGACAAAGTTGTTTACGTTCGATCTACATGTCGAAGGACGTGACTTTTGACATTCTTTGTATTTGAATTGTGACATTTATAGTATTTGAGTTGTGACATTGGTTGTCTTTGAGTTGTGACATTCATAGCCTTTGAGTTTTGACATTTTTTGTATTTTGACTTGTGTCTTTTCTAGTATTTGAGTTGTGACATTCATTCTATACTGAGTTTTGACATTGTTTGGATGGCGTATGCCAAGATATTAACATGGTTTAAACATTATCCATCTGCCTGAGTAATTTCATAACTCAACATCAGTTATACAATAAAAACTTCCTAGCTTTAGTTGTACACACATCAAAATAGAAAATAAAGTCACAAAGTATGCCAGTCTTGTGACGCCCTGTCACATCCCAAATCAACATAAGCTGCTGGCAATGTTGTTAAACAGGTATACTTTTGCATTCGACTAATATAACTAGTTGGCCACTCTTTTGCTTGAGGATGACAATGTCTTGACCATAACAAAGCAATTGGTGGCATAGGACAGCCGTCTTGCAATGAAACCTGAACAAATTGATGACAATTACATTTATTGTTAATGACATTTGTTATAATCATGTAAACAAATTAAAGTGTTTTCTTAATACCTGAATAAAATGGTTTTCATACACATGACCAATACAAATGACGCGATGTATAGCAGAATCTCTAGGCGGTTGGGTTCTAAGGGGAAAAAATGTCATACTTTGTTGCTTAGAAAGACAAACAATCACAAGGTTATAACGTGAAGCAATTACATAACCCATGTCAGTGATATCCATCCATTTATCCTGTGTTACCTGCAATTTAACAATGTATAAGTATCATTATACACAAAATTATTGTATACATATCAAAAGGAATAATAAAACCTTTACATTTGACAATGCGTCAACAAGGAGTGACCTCTTTAACTCCTCATATCTTTGTAACCCACCAAACAAAACAATATACTCCTCAGACCATTGTGCAAGTTCCTTTAACAAATGGTTGCGTACCACAGCCCACGCGTCTTCACCATAACCAAGTAAACCCGCAATGGCACAATAGCCACAGTTACCGTCGGCCTTAACATCACATACACCAATAATGTAATTCCTCATGCATGGCAAAAATTGATCCAGCATTGGGATATTACCCATCGGTAGAGGTCCTGAAGATGTTGATGTAGACTTTTGTTTAGATGAGCAACTGTCATGTTGAGAATATAATGCATCCACATACTCAAAATACGATGGATCCCGCTTGGTTGATCTTTGGTGGTAGGTGACATTTTTCTTTTGAGCCCCTTTAGTCTTGACCTTTTCAGGAGGAGGACACATGGAATTTTTATCAGGATATGTTATTTCTTTGAGTTTAGTCTTTAAAGTTACTCTGCCACACATGTCAAGACTTTCGAATCGCTTCAAAATTGCTTCCATCTCTTTAGTTATCGTCACTTCACACTCATCGACACCTTGGTCAGAGAAATGTAACCTCCGCCAAAACATGTGTACGGTACCCAGTGGTATGTTGCAAAGATTATATTTGGCTAGCTCATATGCACAAGGCAAACCACACGTGTTTCTCAACACACATCCACAAAGAGAACTATCAACGCCTGCATAATGAACTTGGTCAAACTCCCCAGCAATTAGATTTAACGCATACCTTGAAACCATGCCGACGAGTCTTTTGTACAATGTCACCTTAAACACATGTCCTACGACAGGCTTGCTTGTCTCAAAAAAAGCCTTTATTTCATTGTGTTGCAAGGTGATCATGTTGTTCATGGCATCCCAAACATTACACAGATCTCCAACGCTATTTTGCAGTAGCCGCTTTAAGGTCCAATGAGCAGACTCAACCCTGCAGTGAAAGGTTAACACAATATTAATTTGGAAAACATGATATCATGGATGTCTTGCAAAGGATTTACTTGTTTGTAGTAGTGTTTCCAATATGCATGACTTTATTGGTCCATGCTGTGACAAATCTTTCTTTGTGGGGAATCAACCATGTGTCTTTAACATATTGAACAAATATTGGTCACGGTGCGCAAGCACATTCAAACTTCATAAGACAGTCTTCATATGTATTTTCAAAAGCACAATCTACAAGACTTCCCCACACTTCCATGACATAGTCCCATGCATTGTTTTGTCCCACAAGCGTATTACATTTAGTCTTGACATTCTTGTCAATGTGGAACAGACACAACAAGTTGGTTGGTCAAGGAAAACCTGTTGGATGGCATTCATCAATGTTGCATCTCTGTCTGTGACAATGACTTTAGGGAAAACATTACTCTTTAAAAAAAGCCCTCTAAATTGTTCAAGAGCCCAAACAAGATTGTTGATACGTTCACCCTCCAAATACGCAAAAGTAGCTGAAAATGTCATCCCAGTGGGTGTCACACCAACAATGTCAAGCAAAGGGAGTCTATACCTGTTCGTCTTGTATGTGTTGTCAATGAGGAATACCAAATTACATGAATTTATCAACTTCACTGAATCAGGATGTGCCCAGAATATGTCTCGTACAACATCTTCATCCTTCAGTCTATGCCAATGGATATATGTATCGCGTTCAAGAAGCTTCATTAATTGTTGCATTTCAGTATTGTTGCCTCTTACAGAAGTATGGTACGCATATCTTGCATTGTAGACTTGTTTCATTGTTGTATAACTTTTGGGATTGTGATCTTTTAAACTCAGCATAATATTCTTTGGTTTAACTCTTGACTTTGTCATTTCAACAACAATTGCCTTCTCTTCCTCAGTTAAACGACCAGCATATGGATGTCCAGTCATTGACTTGGCCAAACGATGATTATGTAACTCACATATTAACTTCACCATTCAGCTCTCACCTCCTACGACAGGTTTCCCTCGCAACTTAAAAGGATAACCACACTTTCTGGTGCTAGTGGTCGTCCGTACTAAATCTTTGTTGAATGTTCTATATTTTCTACTCCTTTCACAACCTATCAAAAGAAATGAGATTCTTCCCCTCTTTCCAGTTGTTGTGTCAGACCTCATTATCACAGCTACAAATCCAATTTCATATGCAACACTACGAGCCCATCCCAATAGCTCCTCACGAGACTTAAACACCTACAAAAATTGATAATACATATTTAACAATGGTTAAATATTAAATTTACTAGCTTTTATGAAATATCACATCGTATAAATACCTTTGAAATATTGAAGGCATCGGAACAATCAATTGAAGAGTTGTTATTGTCAAATGCAAATGGTTCGCCTCCGTTGTCTTCACTCATATTCATTTCTTCAGACATGATATTATCATACATCCAATTATCGTTATCCATCTTAACAAACAAATTAAAAAATAATCATCATTAAAAAACTATATGCATAATAATCATATTCACAAAAATATCTTACAAAAAATATTAATTTCACAATATATTTTTAAAAAAAACCTCAAACTAACTACACATAATAATCATTTTCACAAAATTTACAGCTATTTTAATTCAAATTCAATACATCACCTAAAAGGACAAATACATTAATTAATAATACTTTTAAAAAATTGAAAACAAAACACTAAAAAAAACAAAAAAAAACACCCATACGGATTGACAATCCGTATAAGTTCCAGCTACAGTGATCATGTTGCAGAACTTACCTCCTCCGACTTGCAACCTCCACCAATGCTAACCACGACCTCCACAACCAAACCAACAATGCAAGACGCAACCAAGAAGCAACAACCAAGAGGCAACAACAACGAAGCAGAAGAAGCAACAACAACGAAGAAGCGTGGAAGAAAAAGTTTGAGAAAAAAGTTGCTGGTATATGTTAAAAAGGAATAAGGGTATTATTGTCATTTGTTGAAATTGTTGGGTGTATTAGAAAATCTGCTAGTGTAGGAAGTTAATCCCCCAAATCACACACAGAAGGAAATTACTTCGTGCATGTCATTTCTTGCTAACCGCAACCCCTTGTTTGTAAATATCCCAGCATCACTTTATAGGAATTTCAAGTTTTTTTTTTTTTTGAATATAGTTATAATTCCAATTTGGAGAATTTGGAATACACAAAAAATAAAGGTCTTACAGATTTCCCGTTATGGAATTATGTAAACATAATTTGTTTCTCCCAAAATAACCTAGCCCAATAGGAGAAACCAAATTCATTAGGTCTTTCGATCACTCAAATAGAAACGTCCAAGGACACCACATTTTTGGGGCATAGATAATGTTATTGAAAAAATTCTCTTCTATCTACTATGAATTGAGGATTCCCCCTTCTTCAAAATCTAAATTATATTTTCACAAAAATGATAATATGGGTCTCATTCATAAATGTTACAAGATCTCGTACTGTGAATCCATTGTTGTGGACTCAAATTCATTAGTATGATTTTTTTTTTTTCAAGTAAAATCCCTCGTATATGAAACCATGAAAAAGTGTTTTCATTATTATGGAAGAAGTATTTGTATTTTAATGCATATATTTATTTATTTAGAGATATTAGAGTTGAATATACTTTTTAAAGAATATGAGTTGAAGCAGTAATAAAATTTGCCTTCTATATATGTAATAGTAATAGATTAAAAAATAATGTCATTAATCCACTGACGACGACGGAGGAAAAACAAGCTTGGCACTATTAGATATTATTTTGGATAATAAAAAATTATTTGTAGAGCAAATTCTTCAACGTGAGAATCACGTCATTGCTTTCAGCACAAAGTATGATAGACTAGATTTTATCTCAAAAAAATTAATTATTTTTAAACCTAAGATTTAAATTTGATTTATTCATTTACCATAATTTTTTTAAAAAAAGTAACATAATTTAAAAATTTTAGTTTATAATAAATTAAGTCTTTTTAAATAAGTTCAAGATATTATAAAAAAATTAATACAATAATAATATCATATAATATTATTGGTAAAATATATTTTATGCCCTATGGTTGAATATTATTTTTAGTCTCCAAACATTCATAGCAATTTAGTCTTTCAAGTTTGTAAAAAAATGTTTTAATCCTTGGTTTACTTTCTAATTTCTGCATAATTTTTAACTCCAGGTTGTGAGGAGTGACTAAAAACACATTTTTTTATAAAATTTAGGGACTAAATTTTATAATATGAAAGTTCAGGACTAAAAACGATATTCGATAGACTAAAAACACATTTTACCTTAATATTGTTGTTGTGTTCAGCCATGATAGTTTTATGTTTGTGGTTACTCTTTTTAACTATTAAAAAATAAGATCATAAAAAATGATATTAATCATGAATTTGTTACATAATTTGTGTGTGTGTGGGGGGGGGGGGGGGGGGGGGGGGGGGGGGGGGGGGGGGGGGGGGGGGGGGGGGGGGGGGGGGGGGGATTTGACATATTAAGGGTGAAACAAATGATGGGATAGTTTTGCAACATGAAGAATTGTTTTACCTCATAGACAGATCAATTTATAGATGAATTTTGCTTTGCTTAAACTTATTCAGTGGGAAGAACAAAAAGAGAATTGGATAGCTTTTTATAGATGCTATACAAGACTTGAAATCCACGTGCATTGAAGATGATGTGGAAGGATTTTAATTTTTTTTTAAACACCTAAAATGTGCATTGGAAAAAGAGAGTAACACTTCTATAGACACTACCTTAAATCTTAGATGTTGAACACACATCTAACAAAAAAGTGGATACCTTATTAAAATTAATAATAGTAATAAATAATAAAATAATATTAAATTAAAATGAAAAATATAATTGATTCAATAAAAAAAGGAGAAGTTTTACACACCTTTTAGCTTATGTGTATGTCTCTCAAAGTGATATTGTGTGTTTCTCAAAAGCTTTCATAAACCATTACTTCTACAAAATAATGAAATTTTTTATTTATTTTTTTTATCAACAAGAAAAGATATTGTATTTCAATGGGTACAAGTGATACCCTCGATGTAAATACAAATAGTTAGATAATCGGATAGAGTAGTTGTCCTCAAAAGCAAAAATCCTACAATTAAATGCTAGAAACATTAGGAACAAAGAGTTGTGGTAACCCATCATCAATTTTGCCAGATTTTCATATACATTTTGTGACTTTTATTTGGCATTTTAGTTAACTTTAGGCCTTGTTTTGAATCAATTTAGGTTTAAATTCAATGTTTACTCTATCTTTGATAGAATTTTATGTTTTACTTACTTTTAATGAATTTTTGATTGTTTTTCAGCAAAATCAGCTAAAAGTTCTAGAAGAAGAAATAGCTGAAATTGAAGATAAAAGCTAAGGAAATCAAGAACAATATATTTTTCAAGGATAAATCAACTGAAGAAGAAGATAATTACTTGAATTAATTAGAGATATTATTTGTTTGTAATTTCTTGTAATTATCTCCTTAATTAAACCTAACTACAATTCTATAAATAGGTTCTTGGGGCTACCATTCAATGTAACGTGTCGAAGTATTGAGCAGTTCTTAGAATTATATTTTAGACTTCCACCTACTAGACACCTCCATTATTCCATTAGACACTCTAGGTTTTATTGTATTATTTTTATGAGTGCAATTCCTTCCACCTAGGAGACAAAAGTATGGATCTTGTTTCGCTTTCATTCTATCAATTTAATACTTCATCTTGAGTTCTTTATTTGTTTACATACTTAATGCTTTTATATGATTGACCATCTTATAAATGAATTCAGGAATTGACTTGCGCTTTGGCGAGCCTTGTTTAAATCGAAACATGAATCAAGTACTTAATTAAGATTATCTTTAGGGATAGAATAATCTTGGTTAAGCTTCACTAATTCTAGAACATTAATGTTGATTGCTTATGTCGGTATGTCCAAGGGATTAGGTATTGGGCAAGTAGTTTAGAATCTACGACCATGCAGGGACTGGGGTAGAA
Source organism: Glycine tomentella (assembly GCA_007407185.1). NCBI lineage: Eukaryota > Viridiplantae > Streptophyta > Magnoliopsida > Fabales > Fabaceae > Glycine > Glycine tomentella. The sequence goes on from PYAF01005890.1 coordinate 299,384, forward strand.
TATAATAGTGAATTGAGGATGAGTAAGAGAGATGAGTAAAGAATTTTGAAATTACAGTAAATCAAGTGAATTCCAAGTCCAAACCTAGACATTCATTCATCAAGATTGACGTGATCATCCAAGTTTAGTATTTCTATTTTTACTTAATTATTTTATTGTCATTTAATTTTTTATGTTATTTATTTCATGACAATTGCAAAACAAAAATACAAAAACCTAGTTCTTAGTTAAATAATTACGTGAAATCTCTTCTTTATTCCTTTGGAATACGACCTGGACAATAGTTCAGTTACTAAATCATGATTGGGTTACACTTGGCCTATAAGTTGAATCTAACGTGAAATAAAACCCTAACACCTCACAATAATTGTAGGCAAGAACAAGACAAAGGAAGAATCAGACTGAGAGACAAAGGAGTCAAAGTCAGTCTAGGGAGAAGGAGAAAAATCCCTTGATCAATTGAGACATGTCATCAGCACTATTGTAGGAGGATTCATCGGTGGAGGGGCAACGGCCTCGGCCCGAAAAAGGCACCCATGACAGGTTCAGTCAGTAATATAATTTCCCCACACAAAGCTTTGAGCATGCTGCCTATCACCTTTACTTCGACTGACTTCAAAGTAATAGACTCGATTAAGGATGATTTGGTTGTGATAAGCGTAGAAATCACCAACTGCATAGTGAGAAAGACACTTGTAGACCAAGGGAGTTCGGTCGACATCCTATTTTCTAACACTTTTAAGTAGTTAGGTATACCAGATTTAGAGCTCTTTCCCCATGACGACCCACTATTCGGCTTCACTAGAGAAAGAGTTGGAACCAAGGGGTGTATATAGTTGTTCACTAAGTTTGGTCATGAGGGATCCCAATAGAAAGGTTTGAAAACCGGATATGTGTATTGCATACCACACTCCTACAACATACTTCTCGATTCTCTATCTTTAAATGCTTTGGGTGTCATAATGACCACCCCCCACTTGGCAACGAAGTTTCCCTCAGACACCAAGTCCATCATCGCAATCCATGCCGACCAAAGAACAACCAGAGAATGCTATGTGGCAAGTCTCAAGCTGAGCCCCTTAATGAAAGATGAGTCGCGAATCCCAATAGAAAAGGTTTGAAAACCGGATATGTGTAGTGCATGCCCAAATCTCCTACAACATACTTCTCGATTCTCTATCTTTAAATGCTTTGGGTGTCATAGTGACCACCCCCCACTTGCCCACGAAGTTCCCCTCAGACACCAAGTCCATCAATTCAATCCATGCTGACCAAAGAACAACTAGAGAATGCTATGTGGAAAGTCTCAAGCTGAGCCCCTTAATGAAAGATGAGTCGTGCATTATGTGGAGATCATGGCAGGAGCCGATGGGTCTGAGGAGTTAGAGCAGGACTGAAGAACCAATGATGATAACCGAGTTAAACCAATTGAAAAAACATGTATCTTTCAACTCAACATTAAGATGAACAAGTTACTCAACTTGGCAAATAACTCTCAATGGGAGATAAGAAAAACTTACAACAAGTTATTCAAGCTCACGTCGACCTGTTTGTATGGTTCGCAATCGACATGCCGGGCATATATCCAACCTTCCATTACCATAAACTATCCATATGCCAGGATGCCAAACCCATAGCTTAAAGGAAGAGAAAGATGAAGGAAGAAAGGTGTTAGGCAGTACGACAAGAGATTTTCAAACTAATGGTGACCCAATTTATCAAAGAAGTAGATTAAACCATTTGGTTGTCAAATGTAGTCATGGTCAAAAAATCGAATGGTAAGTAAAGGATGTGCACAAACTATACCGTTTTCAATCAAGCTTGCCTAAAGCACACATACCCCTTCCCCAACATCGACTGCTTGGTAGATGGGGTAGCGAGACAACGAATGTTGAGTTTCCTTGATGCTTATTCAGGCTAGAACCAAATAAGGATGGATCCGACAAATGAGGACAAAATTGATTTTATCATCGACTCGACAAACTATTGTTACAAAGTTATGTCATTTGGATTGAAAAATGCTAAAGCTACATATAAACTACAAATGGATAAGGTATTTAGCACACAATTGGGGAGAAACTTGGAAGTATGTGTGGATGACATGGTCGTCAAGTTTGATGACTTATCAGCGCACATTAAGGATTTGGAGGAGGTGTTTGGACAACTCTAGAAACACAACATGAGGCTAAACCCCGAAAAATGTGTCTACGGGGTATAAGGGTGGAAGTTCTTGGCTTTATGTAGACACAAAGAGGAATACATGCAAAGCCCAATAAATGTCTAGCCATCTTAGAGATGAGAAGTCCTAGGAATGTGAAAGAAGCAGAAAGGTTGGCTGGTAGAATAGCCTCCTTGTCTCGGTTCTTGACAAGAATTGTTGAGAAGGCCAAAGCGATAATGGATCTTCTTAAATAGACAAAGAACTTTGAATAGGATGATGAGTGTGAAGAAACCTTTTAGATGTTAAAGGTTACACTTGCACCCCTCTGGTGCTTTCAAAACCTAGCACCGACAAGGGGCTTATATTATACCTCTTAGTCTTTGTCGAAGCCATAAGTGTAGCCCTCATTAAGAAGAGAACAATGAGGTAAGACCAGTATATTTTGTTGGTCGAGTGTTACAAGACCCAAAAACTCGGTATCGGGTGATGGAAAAGTGGCATTGGCACTTGTTAATGTTGCCCAACATCTCTGACAATATTTCCAAAGCCAAAGGATTACTATCCGAACAACCTGCCCCATAGCAAAAGTGTTATGTAAGCCTGAGTTAGTCGGAAGGATGATGGCTTGGTCCATCGAGTTAGCAGAGTACGAGATCCATTATGAGCCAAGAGGCACTGTTTGGGTCCAAAGCTTGGCAGACTTTTTCAATGAGTTTCACCCACCACAACCTCAATTCCAGGATAAGTGGTGGACTTTACATTTGGATGGCTCGCCTAATAGCATGGAAGTGGAGTGAGGGTGATCTTGGAAAGGTCGAATGATGTGGTGGACTCTACATTTGGATGGCTTAGTCACATTTGGATGAGTGGTGGACTCCACATTTGGATGGCTTTGTCACAACCCTACATTTCGAATTTAAAGCCACTTGCAATCGGGTCGAATATGAAGCACTATTAGCAGCCTAAGGCTAGCCAAGGAAGTGAGAGCCCAAAGAGTTAGATGTTGAAACAATTCCAATATCGCATCAGAATAAATTAACAAGGTTTTTTAGATAAAGGACCCCCATCTATTGAAATAGTACAATGCATTCCAAAAACTTCGAGAGGTATTTGACGAAGTCCAAGTGGTACACATCTGCTGAGACATCAATGACAAGGTTGATGAGTTAGCCAAGTTAACAACCTCGCGTAGACCCAGGCAGTTGAAAACTTTCATCATACTACATATTTGTTATATTCCTAGTGTGTCGGCAAAGGAATGCTTGCAAGTTGAAACACAATAGCTCGAAAGCTGGAAAATCGTAATGGCTGAGTATGTACTCAAGGGCACACTTCCGGAGGAAAGGGAGAAGGCCATAAAATTGAGGACTTAAGCTACAAGGTACATCATAATAGCCGATGAACTATATCGGTGATGTTTTTCCTCACCACTGCTCAAATTTCTTAACAAGGAGTAAGTTGACTATGTCAATAGAGAACTTCAGAAAGGAATTTGCGGCATTCACTTAGGGGAAGGTCTATTGCAACATGTGTACTAAAGGTTGGGTACTACTGGCCATGCTTAAAACCAAACTGCTTAAATTTTGTTAAAAAAAGTCTTTAATGTCATAAGCATGGAAACCTGATCCACCGGCCCACTGAAGAGTTGCATCCCATCACTTCCCCATGGTCATTCACCATTTGGGAAAAGGATATTTTGGGAGCCTTCCCTAAGGTTCTAGGGCAAAGAAAGTTTCTAATAGTATCTGTCGATTACTTTACCAAGTTGGTAGAGGCCAAACCTCTCGCAAGAATCATGACTCATAATGTACAAAGGTTCATTTAGAATAATATCATCACGCTTTTTGGCATTCCATATGTCGTTGTGATTGATAATGGTTTATAATTCACTGATAGAAAGTTAAACGAGTTTATGGCAGGTCTCAGCATCAAGTACAAAGTGATGTCCACAGAGCACCCTGAAGCAAACGACCATGCCAAAATGACTAACAAGCTAATTCTAGTGGAACTAAAGAAACGACTGCACGATTCCAAGGGCAATTGGGCCTAATAGCTCCCTGAAGTCTTATATGTGTATTGGTGCACTCCCCAATCTTCAACCCAAAGACACCATTTCGGCTCCTATACGGGATGAATGTTATGGTCCCAATAGAAGTGTGGGAAATATTACTAAGGCGATGAAATTTCAAAGAGGTCGAGAACAACAAAGCATTGCAGGATGATCTAGACCTCATAAAACAAGTGCGAAAAGATGCAATCATCATGGTCGAAGCCTGCAAGCAGCACAGGGCTCGGGGTTTTAACTCAAAATTAATGCTTAGGCAGTTCAAGGAGGAGGACCTCATCTAGAGAGCCTGAGGTGAAGCCTGAAAAGATTCATCAGAAGGAAAATTTGCAGCTAACTAGAAGGACCTTTAAGGGTTCAACATAGCCTACAAACTATAAGAACTGTCCAGGAAAGTTATCCCTTGGATATGGAATTCTACTCTTTTAAAGTTTTATTCCAGTTAATATTTGTAATTATGGGTGTAATCTTTTTCCTACCTTGGTTTTTTATCCCTATAAAAAAGTGAAAGGGTTTTTGGCGATGAGGTTTTAATGATACACTATATATCACTATCAATGAAAGCATTTCCATCATATTCTTAAGATTGAACTTAATGCTTAACAGTTCCCTCCAAAATACTCTATTCGGCTAAGGTTGAACTTAACAATACATTTATTTAACAATTTCCTCTTGAACACTCTCTTCAGCTAAGATTGAACTTTAAAATTTAAACCCTTTGCAAGTAAACCTCTAGTTAAACTTGAATTAATGCCCATAAGCTTTATCCGAACTCGGTTAACAATTCATTATTAAAAAGACAATTATCCAATAAAGCAAATATGAAAGTTTTCATTATAAAATGATTGAATCCAGACAATACAAAAGAGAATGGCACTAACGGTCGAGGATTACAATAAACAATAAAAAAACATAACACAAGTTCAAGGGCCATCGCTCCCCTCTTCACCCATGTGAGCCTCTTCCTCCTCGTCCACCTCCTTCTCGACCGGATTGGTCAATTAGGTCTCACTAGGAGGGATGGTCAGTTTCCCACCATTTGATCCCTCCTCATCTAAAGTATCATCAATCAAGATCAAATCTCCATTATAGATATCTTTGTTGGTGCCAAAAACGGATTCAACTGGACCTCATAGTGGAAAAGTACTTGTCAGAGGCAGTGGTTGAAGCCGGACTCACGAGCTTCATATACATCGTTATATGCTTTATATTCAATCCAAAGCCTCTCCTCTTTTTCAACATTTCTCTCCCTCTCGGTGGTGGCCAATGCTACTTCCAACCTTGCCACTTCCTCCTTATTAAGCTTATCTGAAGCCTCGACATTCAGGGCCTTTTCTCCAACACCTTCATCTCAGCCTTAAGATACAAGATGCGCCCCTTCAAATTTGATTTGTCTTTGTCCAAAGTGATATTGGCTTGAAGAGTCAAGTCCAAAAAGCTTTCGGCCTTCTCCAAGTCAACCTTCAACTTGTTAGTATTTGAGGACCCTTGAAGGTCTTGAGAAATGGCTACATCGTCATTCTTGTTCGGCATGTGCCAACCATTGTCTGAAATGATGCTTGGATTAACAAGCCAACTCGGAGCAAACTCCGTGACAAAAATCCTTGATTTGTCCAGGATAAGAGGGGATGATAGAGAATTGGCAGAAGGGAAGTCCAACATCTGTTGCTTCATTCTATTCAACTCTTTGTACCTTGGATCTTTTTACCTAAAAGGTTTAATTGAGTTACTCTGATGCTCACGGCTCCGCTTCTTGTTCTTATGCTTGTCTTTTCCCTTGGGCTCCTTAGCAGTTGAAGGGGACATCTATTTGAAGGTCCCTTAAATCGGGAGTTCGATTAACAGGGGCCACGGGAATGGTGTTGCCAGCAGTGGGAGGAACACGATTCTTCCTAGCAAGGCGAAATGCCGCCATATTGGTACCAACTTGAGTCATGATCCTTGAATTTTTTTTTTAAAAAAATAGTAAGTTAGAAAGTTTGATAACGGAAAAACAACTAACCCTCAAGATCCCAAATAGGACTTGGAGAACACTAAAGTGAAACTACTTGTTATGTAGGGAGACGGGGAGGGAGAGATCGAGGAATGCGAGGTCTCATAGTTCTTTGTTACTCAGATACTCTTTGGGGTACTTGTCATACCGACAGGGACACTTAGTTTCTCATGATTGGTACCTACTTTAAAAAATAACATTTTTGGGAAATTAGGTTTTTCAGGAAATGTTTTAGCTAGTTTCTCACAAAAATTTTCTTGAGGTAGGTGAGAATCTAATATGAGAAGTTAAGATTTTTTATCTATGGTTTTCAACAAACCAAAAACTTTTTCCCGAGCAAATACCTATTCAAAGATACTAGTAATTTATATAAATTTTAGATTCAGTCTTTATTGATGTTATTATAAAATAAAATAAAAAATGAATGCCACTGAAAAATATAAGTAATAAATATAAAATCCAAATGATATGCATTATAAATTTATTTTTTATTTCATTCGTGAGAAAAATATATTAAAACTAGAAAAGTAAATTTGTGATATTTTGAATTATTTAATTTAATTACAATGACAATAACTGGACTGTACTTTATATTTACTATTTTCTACATATTATTATTTACAACCATATTTTATGAATTATTACCACTCTAATTTTAATATATTTCAAATATTGTTAAATATT
>PYAF01005890.1:306386-355920 GCA_007407185.1 Glycine tomentella
CAAAGACAAAAATATATTTAGTTACTTAAGATAAAAAATTCAAATAAGTTAGTCAAGATAAAAATGAAAAAACAAAAAAGTTTGTAGCCTTTAAATTTGTTTATTTTCATAAGTTAGTTAAAGTACCTTATAAAAATAAGTTAAAAGCTATTAAAATTAGTTTATGTATCAAATAAATTTGTAGTTTATTTAAGAAAAATAAGTTTTTTTTTTAAAAAAATCGATCTAATCTAATTCAAATAATTTTCAATTAACCCAATCTAATTTAAATTATAATGGATCTAAATAATGGAATTTTTAAATAAATAATACAAATTAAAAAATAATTTGAAAAATGGTGCACTTTGGAAAATATTTCAAAAAATGGGGTCATTAAACACACCCAATTTAGGCGTGTTTAAACATGCCTATTTGAAGCGTGTTTGGGTGCATTGCTATAAAAGGCAAAAAAATTTTACTTTTGACCATTTGTAACTTTTCTTCCTTGGGTGAAAAAGTTTGGCTTGGTTCGCTTGGGAGTTTGGGTAGATTTTTCTTGCAACGAAGCTCTGCTAACAAGTAAGTGGATTTTATAATTTAGCATTTTTTATTATTGAATTGTTAGCGCCATACATTATATGTTCTTAGTAAATTACTAGGGTGCACATGTTAATGACGTACATGTTAGGTCTGTAGAAAATTGTTAGGTTCGTAGAAAAGTTTTTAGGTTATTAAAATGTTAGGTTCGTACATGTTAGTAAGAAAATTATTAGGTTTGTTCATGTTAGTGTTAGCTACGTAGATGGTAGGTTTGTAGATGATGGTTAGGTTTAGGTTTTATGGTGTAGTGTTGATGATTGTTAGGTTTAGGGTTTATGGGTTAGGATTTAGGGTTTATGACTTAGGGTTTATGGGTTAGGGTGTATGGACAATGGTTTAGGGGGTAGGGTTAGGGTTTATGGTGTATGGATAATGGTTTAGGAGTTAGGGTTTAGGTTTATTGTGTTTGGTTATGGGTTATGGAGTATGGTGTATGGTTTAGGTTTTATGATTTAGTGTTGTGTTGGTTAGGTTAATGGTTTAGGGTTTAGGTTGTTCAGTTTTAGGGGATTAGGGTTAAGGGTTAGTGTGTTGGATAATGGTTTAGGGTATATGGGGTTAGGGTGGGGGGTTAATGATTTACTGTTGATGTTGGTTAGGTTAATGGTTTAGGGTTTAGGGTGTTCGGTTTAGGGGTTTAGGGTTAATGGTTAACATGTTTGGATAATGGTTTAGGGTTTATAGGTTTAGGGTTTTAGGTTAATGATTTACTGTTGATGTTGGTTAGGTTAATGGTTTAAGGTTTAGGGGGTTCGGTTTAGGGGTTTAGGGTTAGTGTGTTTGGATAATTAGGGTTTATGGGTTTATGGTTTAGGGTTAATGATTTGTTGTTGATGTTGGTTAGGTTAATGGTTTAGTGTTTAGGGGGTTCAGTTTAGGGGTTTAGGGTTCATGGTTAGTGTGTTTGGATAATGGATTAGGGTTTATGTGTTTAGGGTTTAGGGTTAATGATTTGCTGTTGATGTTGGTTAGGTTAATGGTTTAGGGTTTTAGGGTTAGCGTGTTTGGATAATGGATTAGGGTTTATGGGTTTAGGGTTAATGATTTACTGTTGATGTTGGTTAGGTTAATGGTTTAGGGTTTTAGGGTTAGCGTGTTTGGATAATGGATTAGGGTTTATGGGTTTAGGGTTAATGATTTACTGTTGATGTTGGTTAGGTTAATGGTTTAGAGGGTTCGGTTTGGGGGTTTAGGGTTAGTGATTTACTGTTGAAATTGACTTTCAGACTAGACGCCAACTCAAAGCACCTCAACATGCTTTTGATACATAAGATATTTTGTAGACTTAGCTTTTGCAAAACAAGATGGTATCATCAATAAACTGTAGCATTTCCACCTCTACCCTGTCACACTCCACCTTAAATCTCGAGAACAACTTCTTCTCTATAGCTTATCTGATGAGTCCAGATAGGCCCTCAACAACCATGAGAAGTAAGAAAGGTGTCATGGGATGAACTTGTCTCAATCCCTTAGTCATACCAAATTCTTAATTGGGCTTCCATTCACTAGTACTAACACACATTTTGATTCCAAGCAACCTTTAATCCACTATCGACAAAATCCTAGCCTTTTCATCATATAAAATAAAAATTCCTAGGATATTGTCTGACATCTATAACCTAACTATTCTTTAAGCCTTTGTGGGCTCTACCCAAATAGTTTTAGGGTTTATGTTTGAGTGATTATGGTTTAGGATTGATAGTTATGTACATTAGGTTTAATTAATTTGATATGATAATTATTTGTAATGAGTTGTCAACCCAAGTAAAATTTTGTTTAACTTTAATTTTCATTTATTTATATTAAGATAGTTGTTAGATGGCTGACTCATCTTCGAGTGATTCTTCGCGCTTTGGATCCAATCATGAGGGTGAGCCCATGGATCCGATGACACATGTCATCCCTACCCCGTATAAGTGGGGTGTTCTGCGTAGGTGGACTCAGCGGACCCACGTTTCACAAGCTGTGTGGAACGAGGACTCAACTCGACTGTTGAAGACGTGACGCGATAAAGTGACGGGGGGCCACAACACGACGATATACCTAACATCGTCGGTGATATGTTAGGACGTGCTGGCTTTCTACATGTCGCACGCATGCAACATATTCAGGTATGCAAGCTGGAAATTAGTTGAGTAAACCATTTTTTTTAAGATTAATGCATATAAATTGATTTGTTATTTTTTTTTAAGATCGATGATGCGCTGATTAGTGCTCTAGTTGAGCGACGGAGACCAGAGACCCATACCTTCCACATGACGCAGAGAGAAATGACCATCACGTTGGAAGACATGGCTGGTATTTTAGGTTTACCCACCGAGGGCAAAGTCGTCACAAGGGTCACCGTGGCGAATTGGGAGACCGTCATTGAGGACATTTTCTGTCATGAACCTGAGGCAGACACGGAGCTTAAAGGCGGATATTTGCGGCTATCTTTCTTTGATAGACACTGACGCAATTTACTAAGGCGCACATTGCACGACTTATTGGATCATGGCTGCCGAGCGACAGATCATATAGTTGGGGATCTGCGGTCCTTGCACATTTGTTTAGACAAATGTGCGAGTGCACAGATCCACGCAGAGGTGACATTGGTGGGTGTAACATGCTGCTTCAGGCATGGGCGTGGCTCAGGTTCCCCCCCATTGCTCCAGCCATTCCGCTTCCTACTCACCCGGAGCGGCATTTCAGACACCAGTATGTTTTAGTATATTTGGTTTTTTTAAAACAATTTGTGTAATGCAGTCTTATAGTATTCTAATGGCAGTTATTTTGAATTAAGGTTTAACGCTTTAGACCGGTTTCGAGCACACGAGCTGCTCTGGTATAGGATGAGATTGGAATCTCTCAACCGGGATGAGGTACGTTTAGTTATTTGTAAGTGTTCATTACTGTGCTTTCAAGCTCCATGTCTTTACTTACTTGTGTGGTTATTGTGTCTGTGCAGGTGGTTTGGCAACCATATCTACATTACCACTTTCTTGGTGCTTCTAAGCAGCAGCGACTGTTGTGGATGGCAACTACTCCTATTATATGCTTCCACACTGTGGAGTATTCGCAGCCGGACAGATGCATGCGCCAATTTGGGAGGGATCAGCCAATCCCACGTAGGCCCAAGAAGCTGAGGGGTATGCATGACCTTTCTTTGCGTGGTAAAAGCGAAGACAATTGGGTCCGTAAGCTGAGACCGTTTATTAGACGGTGGGAGGTTAGGGACTAGCACATCAACCTTCCCCCTCTGGTTCAGGGCTTGACGTCACCAAACCATGAGTATATGGTTTGATACAGGGAAAATGGGAAGCGACACATATCGAAGATGGCTGCCAAGACTGGACGTGGTGCAAGTTTTGCTGAAATGATAATTTGTCTATTTATGTTTATTATGATAGAACACATGATTGACACTAATGTTTATATATCTTAATTTATAGATTGATGGGCTGGAGATGTTGTACTTCGCCCTTAGTCATGATCAGTGGCCGGGTTACAGTCGCGAGTGGGCATAGTAGGAAGTCGGACGCATAATCTCTATATTCAGAGAGAGTTGTCACCTGGAGGCAGGGCCACATGCACCAGACACCCAGCTTCAAGAGGAGCCACAAGGGTCTGTTGTCATTGGTCGTAGAAGACGGGAGGGGCATGAGCTAGAGCGTAGACGGTAACCAATGCATCCTGTTTCTGAGCCCATTGTAGCTGTCAAACCTCGTACTTCTGGTTATTTTAGGCCTCCATATGTAGCATCGACATACGACAGCCAGCCCATATATTACGAGTCTCAGCAGTAGGGTGACATGGGATACGGGGGAAGCAGTTCACAGAGTCATATGCCTCCACCCCCCGACTCCCAGTCTGTATATGTGGCTACAGCAATGGCGATGGCATCGGCGGATTTTGGGCCAAGTAGTTCTGCAGGTCCTAGTGAGTGGCCTAGTGCCGACATTGACGACATGTTCTCCCAGTTTGATTATTCTGTTGAAGGTTGTGGTGGTTGGCCATCAGATGTACCGTATTCCACCCTAGCTGATGAGCATCCGCAGCCCTCATATTCATAGCAGGGCACTCCTTGTCCACCTCCATACATAAGACCCGTATGTGGAAGGCCCTTCCCAGGCAGACCTGCCTCAGCCAAAGCTTGCTCAGCCTGAACCGCCTTAGCCAGACCCAACTCATCATCACTTGTGAGTTTTAAAGAATGAAAGAAATATTGTTGACCTGCATGTATGGATGGTTGTTGGTAGTAGATTTCATCAAGAAAGTGGTCACAAGCTAGCTGAAGGGTGTCGTGCATCCTGCTCTTGAGTGTCTGCAAAGAAAAGTCATTAGAAACTCGCATTGGTTTTGGAGAAGGACATTCAAAAGAAACGCCTGTTTTGTTGTGTTTCACTGATCCATTTGGAAAAATGAATACTAATTTGGAGTTACAAATGTTCTGACTGCTTGTTTCTCCTAAGAATGCCATACTATTCAGATTAAATTTTGAATCCGAAGGCATGTTGTTTGGGAGTGGGAGTGTATGCCTTAAATAGGGGTGAGTGACGCCCTATTTCGACGTGTTAAGTCACGCCGTATTTCAGCGTGTTAAGTCACGCCCCATTTTGACGTCTTAAGTCATGCCCATTTTGTTAAGCGTGTCCAATCGCACCTTATTTGTTGGGCGTGTTAAGTCACGCCCTATTTCGGGGTGTTTAGTCACGCCGTCTTCCGACATGTTCAGTCACGTCGCTATGGTTTGGACTTTCAGTCTAGGGTGTAGAATTAGGGTAAGGGTAAGGGGCCAGACATATTAAAAATGGTACATAATTAGGGTTTAGGTTAAGTTTCATTGTTTACTGTATTCATGTATTAAATCGCTTGAAATATTTAATTGTTGTAGCACATAATTAGAATATTTAATTAATTAGGGTTTAGGTTAAGTTCCATTGTTAACATTTAATTGCTTTGGAACATACACTAACAAGCCTGGTGGATAATTTGGTAACTAGATGCTAATTTGTTTTTCGTGTTGGCCAAGTCAAACCTAGACAACCCAAGTCACCTAATGAGCCACAGATGACAGTAAGGTCCAAGTCACCTAAACCTCAACGTGAGAAGAGGCTTTCCCTTTGGACTAAGGACTTTTTCTATGTCTCAGTGTGTAACGCCCCGTATGCATCCGGTTCATTAACATTGATTTATGGTCTTTAAGCGTAACAATTAATTAAGACTAATCAATTCGGAAGCGATAAACAAAATGACGTCATTATACGTCATCAACAATAACATATTTACATTATGTATGGTAATTACACACATCATATAATCAGAGGACCAAAATAAGCCATATAACTTAGTAAAAGTATCTCAACAATGGTTGTACAAAATAAGGGATCATATATCCTGTCCTCTCAACTTACATCAATATCTCTCAGATGTATAACATATACAAAATACACACTAACTGTGCATCCTCCCCTCAGGGGTACAAATACAAGCATAACAAAATAAATGAGTCAACATGCTCTCAAAATATACTCCTAAGGTTCACACAGAACCATATCAAAGCTCGGGCCTCTTGCCCTAGGATCCACCATCTGCTCATGGAGCATCACCTGTAAAACATAATCCCCACACACGGGGTGAGATACAAATCTCAGTAAACTCATGGTTCTTGAAGGTCTCTCCTCCCCCTGGTTCACTTCCAAGGCACATAGCATTAAAATTGGCATCACACATAATCCAGTCATTACAGCTCTCATAAACCATATCACATGTATATCATAACACAGGTGTCATTCCGTTGGGCGCTACCAACATCAGGAATGCAACACAGATATAACAAATATATACACATATAACATTGCCTGAGAAAGATCATCCACTGAAGGGCACATTCTCTCAGGACATTCTGCATCATTGCCTGAGAAAGATCATCCACTTAAGGGCACATTATCTCAGGACTCTGCGCACATTGTCTGAGGAAGATCATCCATTGAAGGGCACATTCCCTCAGGACTTTATGCCAATGCCTGAGAAAGATCATCCGCTAAAGGGCACATTTTCTCAGGACTTACTTGGACATCTATGGCACTTCCGAGGGAAGATCATCCACTTAAGGACACATTTCCAAAGGAAGTCCATAAGTAATCTATTCTACTAGCCAGAGAATCTCATTAATCATACAACATATCATCACAGTGTACATCATATACATGTTCTCAATGAAAGCAGTAACACACAATTTCAATACACATGCATCATGACATACAATGACCATCACTCCCTCAGAATATGGTGGAACACAGACAAGGAGAAATACTCCCAAGAACAAAGAGCTTACATGCTCTCAGCGCAACACCGGCTCTCCCGGCTTCGTGGTCACAACCACCAGTAATCTCCGTATCACGTCCTACACGAAGGCATACAAACAATCAATAATGGTTCCCAACCGTTAGAATGAAAAGAAACGTTATTCCTTTCCATTTAAACCTCTTTGTCCTCTACCTTAAAGTTATTAGAACTAACCACTAATAGGCGACTCACAGACCCTCAGCAGGATCTATCTTGGCCTAACCAAGGTACTAGAGTCTTCCCAAGATTCTACCTAAGCCAATTCAAAGAGTTCAACACTCTATTCAGGCCAAAACTCAAAGATTAAAAATATGGCTAAAACGGTTACTTCAACACAATTTCACCGTTTATATAGCCTCTTGAGCACATATTGTACAAGCATCAAGGCTCATGCATGCCATAAGATCAACAATTTCACCAACATTCATCCTATACATACATTCTTCAGAGCCAAATTTCAAAGTCCATAAAATTATGTTTCAAGGCTAATCCTTCATCACAACAACCTCCTGAGCATACTTTTCTAAAGGACCCAAGCCTAATTCTAGCTCTAACTCAAATGGGTCACTATTCACCTCAAGAACAAATTCTCAAATAATCGATAGAATTTGTGTTTCTTACCTCTAAATCGACAAGGAAGGCTAGAGAACAACTTCTCCAAGCTTGGGTGTCCGTAAATCGCCTCCTTTCCCCGCCAAACTCAAGTTTTGTGAAGTTCCCTAGAGAAAATGATCTCTCCGTTGAAGGTTTTTAGAGAAAAGTGATGAAGGAATCTAGCTCATAGGATGATTTCCTTCAAGTTTCATGTTGAGAGTGAAGTGTTTTGGTGAATGGGTGAGTGTTTTGGGAGCTTTGCACGTTCAACAATGGAGGAACCCAAAGGAGGAAGAAGAAGGTGAGGTTTTGTGAAGGAAGAGAGAGAGAGAGAGAGAGAGAGAGAGAGAGAGAGAAAAGTCACTTAAATGACTTCAGCCCGCGTCCCCGCGCTATCGGCGCCGTTCCTGGCGCTACCGACGCTAGATTACAGAGAAAAATGGTCTCTGGCGCGTCTCTCACGCTACCAGCGCCATCTATGGCGCCAGATTCCAGAGAAAATTGGTCATCTGGTGCACTCTGGTGCTACTGGCGCTAGGAACTAGCCGTCGCCAATTCCGTCACTAATTACGTCGCTAACGCTTTTTGCGACAAAATATTGTAAATTTAAACTTCTCTTTCTTTTTTTCTTGTTTTTATATATTATTTAGCCTTGGTTATTATACAATGCGCCTAGCACTACTTTGCCATTACAAAATTTCTCTTTTGCTAAGTTGTTTGAAGATTCCTTTTTTTTATTATCATGATTTTCTTGATGCTAGGGATACGGTGTGGTGATCCCTGTGGCTGGAATACTTTACGTAGCCATTGATTGAGATAATGAAAGGGCATAGAAACACTCAATACCACTTGTACAAGGCATGCCAATAAAGAAACACCAAACACATCAATTGCAACCATCTTAATTGGTTCTCTAGAGTGCTACAACAACTAATAATAATTAATTATGTACCATTTTTAATACATTAAGGTTAACTTTTTTATAAATCAAATACATTAACATCACATTAATTAAAAAAACATAATTTCAAATTCATGAAGCACCACCATGAGTAGGACAATTCCTCCGATTATGTCCAACCTGCTTGCAAATTCAGCATCTGACGCGCCTTGGAATTGTTTCCACTTCGTCCATCTCGTTACGTATTCTAGTGGACCTTGGATGACCCTTTGCACGCAACATCTCCCTGTCAGGTATGACAACTGGACCTTTACTCGGTGGAATAGCACATTCATTACTGATTGGCTGCCATGGCAATGAATAAGCCTGAACCAAGTTGCTTACAAGGAAGACATCATCCACAAACAGATAAGGATTTTGATGAACATGTAAAGCAGCAGCTGCGGCGTGACTACATGGGTATTTGAAGGCCTTATACTTGCCACACTGACAAGAATGTTGTGCAAGGTTGACTGAATATACCCTATCCCAGCCCTACTCCACCAGAAATAATGTTTGCTCAACATTATATGTGCCTACATGGTGGCCTGTAGCAAGGGTCTGGTTATGCATCATAACATCAACCACATTTTTGCAATGTCGCTGCGAATGTTGAAGCTGTGAAACAGCCGCCTGACCTCTGCATACAAAATAATGAACCAATCGGGTGTACGTGTGCTTCACAAGAGTGGTGATAGGCATGTCCCTTGCTCCCTTGAATACCCTATTCACTGATTCTGACAAGTTTGTTGTCATATGGCCATATCTTCTCCCCTCTACATCATATGCATGTGTCCACTTTTCCTTAGGGATGCCATCCATCCATTCGGCAATCTCAGGACTGGTATCACGAAACCGTGCAAACGCAACTTCAAAATCAACCACACTGGGAGTATAACCTGCAAAAATATAATAACATTAACACTATTTTGTTTACAGATTTGTCTCAGATCAATGTATTTGAAATACTTGTTAACATACCTAAAGTCATGAGGGCCTTCTTCAATCTTGCACTCTTGAACCCTTGATTAAAATTACTGGCAATATGACGAAGGCAAAACACGTGATGCGCATAAGGTGGTTGCCAGCCGGCATGATTCTCCATAGCAGATATGATGCTCCGGTACCGATCTGAAATGAGACATATATTTTGCATTTAGGTAATGTGGAGGCAAATGTTAGCTAGCAAGGAAGTATTCCCAGGCTTCCAGCGTCTCCCCCTCAACAATGGCAAATGCCAGTGGCAGACACTCATTATTTTCGTCCTGAGTCATGGCAATCAACAATTTTTCTTTATACTTGTCATATAAATGAGTCCCATCAATTTGAATAATGGGTTTGCAAAATTTAAAAGTCTCGCAACACTGCCTAAAAGTCCAAAACAGGCGATGATACAAATGCTTCGCCCGTACCAGTTGATTTGCCACAAAATAAGCATTTGTTTGAATATCATAAAAAAAACCTGGTGAAAAACGAAGCATGTAATTGCACCACCTCAGCAAAAATGCATAAGACTCTTCCCAATCCCCATAAATCATTGCCATTGCTTTCTGCTTCGCATACCATGTCTTTCCATATGAAACTTTAAATCCATACGTATTGGTGATGCTCTCCTGAACCAATGCAATTGACACATACATTTCCTCCCTAACCATTCCTAACAATCAAATGGTAACATTGACATTAACAACATACCTCTAAAAACAATATTCTTCATATTAACCAAATTTAATAGAAACATACCTACTACAAGTGAAGCAATAATATCAACGTCAAGCTGTTTGTGACCTTGTGAAATATGATCATTCAGGCAATTGTGTTTCCCACCCCATCTTGAAACAACCCACTTCTCACCATACGTTGGTTTGATTACCCTAACCCTCCAAGGGCAACCATTGGTGTGTCGAATACACTTCATGCTAAACTTGGTAGGCTTGCTCTCAACCACAGTTTCTTCTTGATGCTCCTTCATGAGGTTCCGTTCAATTGAAATTTGTGCCTCCATTTTGGATGCAAATTCCTGTTTAACAAACAAGTCATCCCTTAATTGCCATGGACCTTGCACTGAACCTGAACCCGAACCCGAACCCGAAGCAGAACCGGTAAATGATTCTTCTTTGTCGCATGGATGACTCCAATCAATATATGTGTAATGTGGAATTCCATCCCAAAAAGGAATGACCTCAGCACCTAAACATATAAGCCAAATAAAATACTATAATATGACGAAGGCAAGCATAAAACCCCGATGAAAGAAACCTGGAATTATCTATCCCAAACCAATAAAAAGATATTGAAAATGATTATGTACGATCAGACAGTCAAAAGAATAGTAGGCAACACTAACCCTAAACCCTAAACCCCTAACCCCTACACCGAAAACCCTAAATACTAAATAATTAACCTAACCAACATCAACACTACAACATAAAACATTGTTGAATGCCACCATAAAGCAAACACTCTAAACCCTAAACCATAAACCCTAAAACATTATCCAAACATACTAACCCTTCACCCTAAACCCCTAAACCGAACATCCTAAACCCTAAACCATTAACCTAACGAACATTAACACTAAATCATAAAACCTAAACCATACACCATACTCCCTAACCCCTAAACCAAACACAATCAACCCTAAACCCTAAACCCTACACCCTTAACCCGCAACCCTCGACCATTTTCCTTACACCATAACCCCTAAACCCTCAACCATTATCCTTACACCCTAAACCCTAAACCCCTAATCCCCACACCCTAAACCCTAAACCTAACCATCATAGACACTGCACCATAAAACATAAACCTAAACCATCAACCATGCACCCTAACCCCTAAACCAGAAACCCAAACCCTTAACCCTAAACAATTATCATAAACAACATCAACCCTAAACACCATCTACATATTATGATCATTCAAAATCAGAAGAATTTAATTCTATGCGCAATCTAACATGTCACCTAACAAGTAAACATATATCACTACAGTTTCACTGATTAAAGCAATCTAACATACCTTCAACAGCTTCTTCTACTTGAGTAGATCGAACGTCCGCATGATGACGCATCTGAGACGACCCCACACCAGTATCTTCTTGGAAGTCACATGCACACCAGCATCCACATCATTATCCGACGCACTAGCATCCTCCTCAAAAAGACGATCTTCCATCACGATATTTTCATCATCGTCATCCATAACCCAAGTTGGGTCATGTTCAGCTTCCTCAGACACGTTTACACTTGGAGCAACATATGATGCTTCATTATTTGCAGAATTAAAAGCGACTGACCTCATAGGTAAGGGTAAAACAACATCCTCCACTGCGGCATAATCCACGTACAATTCTAACAATTCATTCGTTGACTGCTTCAAAAATTGGTCCATTACAATTTCTATGTCTTCATCATCCAGTAGTTGACTCCCCGTGTAATGATCGTGTTGCCATAATCTTGTCGTCACCAAACTGATACGTTGGTTGTCTTTTAGACCTAATTTTTTGCATATCTTCTCATGTAATTCACTAACTGTTGATCTTCGATTGATACGTGTCGTCCTGTTGTCCCCTTCAAAAACATCACCCTGTCGTCCTCTAACTTTTCTTTCATTAAAAAATAACATAACATCAACGCTCTGACTACCTGAACTCATATCTTGCTACCAACAAAAATAAAAATTTTAAAGGACGTAATGGTCAAATATAGACGCTTAAAGGACGCTTAAACTAGAACCAAACCACAACCAATGGACCGAAACAATAACGCACTGAACCAATACATCTGGAGGCAGCTTATCTAGGACCACCTTAAATAGAACAAAAACACTCAAACACACCTCAAATAGGCGTGTTTAAACATGCCTAAATTGGGCATGTTCAATTACCCCATTTTTTGAAATATTTTTCAAAGTGCACCATTTTTCAAATTATTTTTTTAATTTGTATTATTTATTTAAAAATGCCTCCAAATAATTTGACCAATCTAATTTAAAAACCTATTAAACTAAACCAAAAATATTTTGACAAAATCATTGGTTGCTTTTTTTAAAAAATAATATTAATCTTAATAGATAAAAAAATAAAAACCAATAGGATAAACTTTTTTAAAAATGATTTAATCTAGAACATGTTTGAGAAATAGTAATCTTGAAAAAGTAACGATAACAATTCCCCCCGGAAGTTCTACTATTAAAAATTAGAAAAATATAAACATATATTTCTTCAACATTCAATAATAATAATAATAAAAATTCGTCAACATTTTTTAGTCAAAAATTAACGCACCTAGTATTTTGCTAACACCGCGAAGAGGCAAGCCAAATAAGCAAACCTTTTTTTTTTTTTTTTTTTTTTGTAATGCTAATATAAATAGTTACACAGGTTCTTCTTAAATCTCCCTCTTCTCTCTTTCTGTGTCTCAAACCCAGAGAACACGGAGTTGGCGGCGACCCTTTCTCTCTCGGATTTCGATCATGGCAGCTGTTGCTCCTTCTTCTGACAGTATCCTTTTCTCATCAAAACCCTCTTTTCTTTTTTCGTTTCTGTGGTTCCCGTTACCTAAAGTTTCAATTTTTTTTTTCTTCAATCTCTGTGCTATGCTAGGTTCCCCATGTGGGTTTTCTTTTTACATATTGTGTGTAATTCACTGATAATGGTTTCGATGCTTTCAGTTATGCACCATTCGTTGGTTTTGAGATGTTTAGGTCATTACTGAAACATGGTGGTCAATTGCTTTAAAGTCAAAAAACCCTCTTTTTATTTGTATTTCTTCTTTTTGCAAACAACTTATACACACTCTAGAGTATATGCTCTAAAAAGAAGAAAAAAAAACTAGCAGGAGTATGTTAAGAGTCATAGTTTTTTCTGAGAGAATTTTACAGTGGTGTATTATAATGTAATGCTCAAACTTTCTTCTATTTGCTGTTTATCTTAAGTTTTTTTTTTTATAATAAAAAAAAATTCTTGTGTTTGTGAATTATGATGGTAGATTAGAGTAAATGGTTTTCCGTTACCATACTATGTAGAAACTGCAGATTTATTGCAGAATTTGACTCTGGACTCTGAGTCCAAAGCCATTGGAGTTGCTGAGCCTGCGAAGAAGGCACTTCACTGCTTTTCATTTCATTGCTTCGTGTCTTTTTTTGTTGGTTAGTGAACTATCTAAAACACTAAAGTATTTGGCGTTGTGCTATTTGTGTACAGAATGGACCTGCTTTTTCCAATGGTGCAGCTAAAGGGAGGGCCAAGCCATTCAATCCAAATTCATGCTTTGTTCCAAATGGATACCCTTCTGCGTATTATTATGGAGGTAAGGTAAGCTGCCATGGTTTCTGAGGAAAGATATGTTGATGGATTACACAGTGGGTGCAAAGATTGTTTGATAAATATTTGAATGGCCTTTATTATTCTTTTTGGGGAAATGACATGCTGTTAAGTGTTTTTTCAGGTTATGATGGGCAAGGTGATTGGAATGCTTATTCCAGATATATGAACCTTGATGGAGGGATGGCTCAAGTAAGAACCTTGTTCTCTGGTTTCCAGACCTGTGATGATTGTGTCTTTTTATACTGTCATTGAATATCAATTGTTAATTTGTAGTCTGATGAGCATGTAATTGCATCCTTCTTCTGTCTTTATAAGAAGTTTCACCTTGTGTCCATTTTTTGTATTGTTTTTATCCTTCTGTGTGATGATCTGTTTCTTATAATTTTTGTATGATAAAATATAGATTTCAGAAAAAAAGGGGAAGCCTATAACCATCTAATGATGATTTTATTTGTTGGATCTAATGACAGGGTGTTTATGGGGATAGCTGCTCTTACTTGTACCATCAAGGTTATGGTTATACACCATATGGAACATATGCACCACCCAATTCCTCTTCTCCAATGATTCAACAAGATGGCCAGCATTATGGGCTGCAACAGTACCAGTATCCTTGTTCTTATTACAAATCTCCAGCTTCTGCTGATGTGTCATTTACTCCAAACAAAATCAGTGTTCCACAAGGAGAAATATCAACTGCTGTTGATGCTGATCGTGTTGCTTCATCAAATGTTATGAATAAAGGAAACACTGTTAACATGGCCAATAGTGATTTTACGAATAAAAATGGGTTAAATCCATTTTTAACTAGTTCCCAGCGCACATCTTTGAATACAAATGATTCTTATCAAGGGACTAGCATGCCAGCTTATGCTTCTCTGTCAGGATATCAGGGTCCAAGAAGCACCCATGGTACACAGCTGCCAGTCCCTTCAGATGTGTCCTTAGTATCTGATAGACAGTCCAAACATGGAGCCAAGGATGGCTTATCTTCATCAGTGGTGCCTGTGAAAGATTTTACGTCTCAAAGGAATCAAAGACTTCCTCAGCCACTTCCACAATACGCGGTATGTTGGAATGGTCATCCCTTTTCCTGATTGCAATTTTCCTTGCAGGCAAAGTGAACTTGAATTAATTCTGTTCTTTCTTTTTTCTCTCTCACCACTAAAACCTTTAATCTAAGCCTGTATTCTGTATTTTATTAATTGAAAATGCTCAAAAAAATTAATTTTATGTTCATCAATCAACTCGCTATTTATATTGTTTTTGTCATTAGTGTTGCTGTTGTGATACATGTTTTAATTGTTTCTGCATACCAGTGATGCCTTATCATAATCTCGTGTAAATGCTGCATGTCATGCAGAAGATGCAGTAGACCTCTCTATGTTCAATACTGTGGCTTATGCTTGTGGAATCAATTCAAAATTCAAATTAAATATGATTTCTTAATTGCAGAACATGAGTGGTTCGTTACATCCATCTGGATTTGACCTGGTTTCTGGATTCATGAATGGGATGTATCCGAGCAACAGGATGTACAGCCAATGTGGAAACACATTTAGGCCTAATTCTCGTCTTGGATCTGCTGGGTATGGATCTAGAATGGGCTCTTTCGATAGCAAATTTAATGGCACAGGGTATGGCTGTGGTTTAAAAAAAAGTATGGATGGTTTTAGTGAGCTAAATAAGGGACCCAGAGCTGCCTCTTGTTCTGATAATAAAAATATCAAAAGTGTTGGACCTCTCACATTATTGCTAAAAGGACAGAACCTTCCAGTGAAGAGTGAAAACAAAGAAGTTCCTCCGGTTCCTGACAAGGAACAGTACAATGGGAAAGATTTTACTGAGAACTATTCTGATGCCAAGTTTTTTGTCATCAAATCCTATAGTGAGGATGATATTCACAAAAGCATAAAATATAGCGCGTGGGCAAGCACCCCTAACGGCAATAAAAAGCTGGATGCAGCATATCAGGAAGCCAAGGAGAAGCCCGGTGGCTGTCCAATATTTTTGTTATTTTCGGTCAGCATCATAGGCAGCATTTAATTAGAAAATTCTTAGATTTTCTTGGTTTCTCTAATATGCTGGTGTCTTCCCATTCATTTTTTGCTACAGGTCAATACTAGTGGGCAATTTGTTGGTTTAGCAGAGATGTTGGGTCCTGTTGATTTTGGTAAAACTGTAGATTATTGGCAGCAGGACAGGTGGACTGGTTGCTTTTCTGTGAAGTGGCACGTCATAAAGGATATTCCAAATAGTGTGTTGAGGCACATAACGCTTGAAAACAATGAAAACAAACCTGTAACAAATAGCAGGGATACTCAGGAGGTATTTTCTTAGTGGCTTGTTTAATGATAGCTCATTGAACTCCACCTACTCTACCAAATGCTTATATATGTCCTTCTGCAGGTTAAGTTTGAGAAGGGTGTTCAAATTGTCAAAATTTTCAAGGAGCATTCAAGCCAAACATGCATCTTGGATGATTTTGGGTTCTATGAGGCTCGTGAAAAGGCGAGTCAGGAGAAAAAGTCCAAGGAACAGCAGTTACCAAAACAGGTAGTATAATGTCTTCACATCTTTTAGTGCAAATTCTCACACTTGACATGCATAAATTTTTCAGTGCTGTCTTTTATCATACATGTCAGCTAAATTGAGGATCACACCGTCTATTTATTAACGTTATATTGATACTTCGTTCAAAACAGGTCAACAAGCCCAGTGATTTCACTTTTGGGACAGTTACATTTCCGAAGTCTCTTGATGCAACCTTGATGAATGAATCTGCTACTGCAAATGCAGCAGAGGGAAAAATGAATGCAGAAGGGCTGGTAGAAGAGAATGGATCGACCGCAACACTTGAAGATTCTTCCAAGAGCTGTTAAACCAATGATAGTCATTTGCTGATTTTTGTTTTTGTTTGTTTATTCCCTTTTGCTTTAGTCAGGTAGTGAGTGGTGGTGTTTTTTCAGTTTCAAATTATCTTTGCTTATGTGATCTTGGTCAGGAGTGGAGTATCTGATTTTAGCGTTTTTCTTTGGTTTCGTTTAATAAAATGTGTTTGTTTTTAGTAGTCATAATTTCATGATAGGTCAAAGGAATTTTAAACTAAAATATATTGGAAAATGCTAACCAGTGTCTTTTTAAGAAATTAAAATGGGAATTTTTTTATTGGAATGTGCTAAATGTTCATATTTTTTTTATACTCCTATGATTTCTAGTTCTTTATAAGAAATATTTTTTCCTGTCTTAGTTTGTCTTAATTTCTTAATCAATGTCCTAGGGTGACTGATTAGGAAGAGTCAAATATAATGTTATTGTAGTATTTAAGTACTTTTTAAGTGTTTTACCAAAATGGGTATCTTTACATGGCAAGCGTGTTATCATATTTTTCTTGAGTTGAAAAATTTTAAATTAAAAAAGGCATTCATACCAGTAATGATTATAAGTTAATATATACATATATTTATATATATTAATTTTTCTCATAAAATACCCAAATTTGCTTTAATACCTAAAAATCTTTTGTTTATTTATTTTAAAATTAAAATGTGTTATTTTTGAGTTAGTCTTGGTTTTAACTGAATAACTGAATCTACGTGGTGGTGGATTGTGCACACCTGTCATGGCCTCATCCCTCACAAACTCGCATACCTTTCTCCCTACCGCTTCTCCCTCCTCTTCCAATCCACCCTTTCTATCAACTCCCTCCATGCCCCTCTTTCTGTTGGTCGCCCCCACCGTTACAACTCCTCTATCCCCCATGGCTGCTCCTCCCTCCACTTCTGCTTCCACAACTAGCCCCAAAAATCAACCAGATCTAAAAATATGAATATCAATCCTTTTTTTTTTCTCATCACAAAATTGGTCTATGACAGTGGTTGAGCTCAGATCCAAATGGCACAACCCAGCGGTTAGCGAGTACGAGTCAAGTTAAAGAGAAATGTGAAAAATAAGAAACCAGCTACCCTTATGTACCCTTTTTTCGTTTCTAGTGTGTTGGATTTGATTAACACAACAAAGTAATTTTAATAACATGAAACTTCCCCCGGGCAGTAGCCAAATAAAGAAAAAGGAAAGAAAAGAAAAGTACACCCTTAGATTAAAAAAATAAGCCAAAATGGATAACAAGGAGATTTGTGGCAATGCTGGGTTGCACTTCTTGTCCGTTTTGAAATCATTGGATGGACCCTTTCAAGCTTTTACTCGGCAACCTAAAGCCCCGTTTTAGAGTAAGCAAAATGCCAACAAAAAGCGCTTTTTTTAATATCTAAAATAATAATCCAAAGACAATAGTTGTGTTGTGTTCAGTTAAGGGTTAGCCTTAGCAACAACATGCTCATCACTATTCTGTGTGGAACCTGTTAAATGTGCTATAGCTTATTTCAACTTCTCCATGGCTTCTTTTCTTTCCTTATCTCTTCCCAAATTAAACTTATTAAAGGCCTCTTCTGCAGCTAACACCACTACAACAACCACTCTTCCCACAGCTGAGACACTCAATGAGAAATTTGGCAGAAAAGGCATCAAGTTCTTGGAGTCTGATAACATTCCCATAGTTGAGCTAACAGTGAGAAATGGCAGCTCCTTGAGGCTGAGGATACCTGATGCTCATGTGACATCATACAAACCAAAAGTTAATTGGAAAGATGATGGCTTCCAGGAGGTTCTTTACACAATTCCTGCAACTGAAACTGGCTCTTGCAAGGCCAAAGGTGGGGTTGGTTTGGTCATGAATGAATTGCTGCAACCTGGAGCCAAAGGGTTGCTCCCTTCCACTTTGGAGTGGACTGTAAATGATGTTGATTCTGATTCCATTGATGCTCTCCAGGTACCCTTTGATATACCCCCTTTGCTTATGTGCTTCTGAGTTATCTATCATTCACCTTACCATATACCACAACGTGTATGTCTACATTAAAGTTAGGAAAGTTCAAAAGTAATTTTACTTTAGAACTAACATATTTTTTTTCACAATTCATTCATTGGAATGTACAATTTTACATTGAGATTTGCATAAGTACTTTTGTAACTTTAAACCAAACATAGTCATAATTAATGTATGTTTTGGATATAGATGTTGGAGTTCAAAAGTATTTTTACTTTTTAATTGATGATTCTTTCTTTTTTTCATTTTGTATCTTGAAATTCCGGAATATGCATTGAAATTTTCTAAAAGTACATTCCCAACTTCTACTCTCCTAAGTGACATTCAAACGATACTTCCTTTGTTCCAAAAATTATAGATGTTTTAACATTTTTAGTTTTATTCCAAAACTACATATGTTTTACAAATAGACACATGCTGATCACATGACTTTTAATGAAATTTTATGTCTAAAATACTCTCATCTTCTTCATTTCTTTGATTTTTTTTTTTATGGCAAGGTGTTCGATATAATGTCTCAATCAAGAGCTGCAAGGCACAACATAAGGTTGAAGTTGAACTGAAAAGATTGAGTAATTCAGTTCAATTTATTTATCACTAGTCCAATTTCATCTGGAAAATTATACATTTCATTTTCCTTGATGATGTTTGAGGCTTCGCTATACGTCCATAAATTGATGAAACAGAGACACTAGGAGGCGGTAGTTGCTCCGAGAAATGGAACTGCTTCTAGCTCTAGGTCTCATCTTCAGAAGCAGTATGTTGCTAAGAATCGGAATGATTCCGAAACTTGTCGTCGTGCAATCGACGCTGCAATGGCATCCGTTGACAACCGCAAATCGGAGGCTATCTTCAGAATCGAAGACGAAACCTCCTATCTGAACGAAAAAGTCAATGAATCGTAGAAGTATAAGACGGATAGGAAAGGGAAGTGGAAAACTAAGACGGAGAAGAGGGTTGTGCATGGAGAAGGTTCTGGAACAGCAGCACAGGGGAATGAAGTGGTAGAGAAGAAAGCCACAATGAGAACAAGTTGAAGGAGGAGAAGAAGAAGAGCGGTGGTTCTGGAACAACAGCACAGGGAAAAAAAGAGGCTGAGAAAACCACAATTGAGAATGACATCAAGAGAAGGAGAAGAAGAACGGTGGTTCTCTAACGGTGGAGGAAGTTGAACAAAAAGTTAGGGTTTCATTGAATAGTTCAGGGAATGTTAAGGGCAATCGTCTGTTCACATACTTCAATTGACGTTAGTTAACGACGTTAACAAATAGGGTAAAAGTAATGTGGAAAAAAGGGGGCATCGGATGAAATTTGAGCAAAATATAGGGGGTGCGAGTGTAATTTACTCAAAATTTAATAGTTTAGTCCTTACATTTGAGGGCAAGCAAAGTTGTACTTGATGACTAGTTGGTCATGTGTTCAAATCTAAAAATACGTAAGGATAAGACTGTATATAACGAGCTTCTCTCGTACTTTTGCACAAGGAGGAGTTTCCTGTCACTGGAATAAACTAAACTAAACTAAACTACGTACCTCATTACCAAGAGGCTTCTCGCTATGCAAAGGTAAGGGGGAGGGATATTGTACGTAGTCTTATCCTCTATTTTCAAATTTGAATCCATGACCAACAAGTCACCAAGGCACAACTTTACAGTTGTGTCAGGGCTCACCCTCAAAAATTACATACCCATTGCCAAGAGGCTCCTCGTTATGCGAAGGTAAGGGGAGGAATATTGTATGCAACCTTACCCTTGTATATGCAAAAAGATTGTTTCCGAATTCGAGTCCATGACCAATAAGTTATCAAGACACAACTTTACCGATGTATCAGGATTCGTCTTCTAAAAACATATTTGGTTATGTTAAAATGTAAGGACTAAAAACTTACTATACATAGGAACTAAAAATAACATTTTGAAATATTTTGGGAACAAACATATTCTATCCAAGAATTTATTTCAGGCACCAAATTTAGTGAAAGTTTTTACTGAATAGATTCTGTTGGATTTTCAGGGACGTGGGCTTTGCTTCAGGGTGATAAGAATGGGTTTTGAGGATATTTATTTATCAAGCCCTGGTTCTTTGTCAGAGAAATATGGAAAGGACTACTTCATCTGCACTGGCCCTGCTTCAATGCTGGTGCCTGTGACTGTAAATCCTGGTGAAGAATGGAGAGGGGCACAAGTTATTGAGCATGATAATTTGACATGATTAGCTTGTTCAAAAATCCAATGAGAAGTAAGAAATCGAGTCTAAGATGTGAAAAGTCATAATATAACTATTGGCTTCTCAGTAAAGATGAAAAAACACGTTTGAGTCGTGTAACCAAACACGCTTTTACATCTAAAATCTTTCCCTTCTCTCTCTCTTTCTTTCTTCCCTCCTGCTTCTCCTCCATTTTGATTTTTTCTAGTTTCTTTTTTTCTGGAGCAGGGTTTGTATTGTTCTTCCCTAAAACTATGTATATTTTGTTTATTTATGTCCAATAGTCAAATACTATATCAATAAAAGAGGTACATAATGCTTGCTGATTTTTCGTTTCAATGGATCCCTTGAAATATATTTTGGTGCCTAAATGATGAAAACTACTTCTCATAATGTATTTTACATTTGTGCCTGCTTGACATAAGATAAAACCTTGATAAAGAAGAACAATATTGAAGTTTGCATATATTTTGGGTTCTTGTGGCTCTGCATTACTACACTTCCAACTAATAATAACGCTGTCACCCACCTCCCTAAGGCATAGATTAAAACCAATTCCAGTGAAATCTCTTTTATGTCATTTTTCCTTGCTCTACCTTTAAACAAAAACTATACTTTTCAATTTTCACACAATCGACTGCACCAAAATTGTGTCAAAGTTCTATGTTGTTAACTGTCTATTGAATCAAGATTAATCTAGGAAATATTGAGTGGAGAATATTTCTTTTTCAAGTTTAAAAAAAGTTGCAAATAATAATTTTAGGCACATTTTATTCCTAAGATAATTATGTTTTCATGTCGAGAGATTTTATTTTCTTTCCCACTAGAGGAGGGTGAAAAAGTTTAATCCCGAGATGGTTAGAAACTGAGAATACATTTTGTGGGATAAGATTCCCTTCATACCCTTGTGACTTGCCTTCACTTCCTTATTTCAAAAGGCATTCGAACCGAACCAGGACTTTGTGTGGTGGCCAAGCAAACAACTTTCTGTGAATCATATTGATTAATCTTGGACATTATGTCGGTCATTTACATCAAGAGGTTAGACCTTGATCATTTATCAGAGACCACTAGTATTATGAAAATTGTTCCATTAATCCTTAGTTACTTTTGTTACTCCAAGATCCCCTCCATCAGTTGCTAAAAATCGAACTCTAATAATTTAAGCTAAAAAAAACTAACAAACCCAACTCATTATGCATATTTTTGGAGCATATATTTACTAATAGTAAATATTGTTATAATAAAATGTATCTAAACTATTCTATAATATACTATAAACTGTTCCACTTCTTTTTAATTTTTTTCATTTTATTTACCGTTTCATTTGTTTATAGCTTGTTTACTACTACGGCATCATTTTTAATTTTAAAAGATATTATATCTAAAGATTCAGCATTTTAGATATCAAATTTATACCAATTAAAATTATAATATTATGTATTTATTAGTTTATTTCCTCATTTCAGCACCTTTCCTTTAGTTTAGTGAGTCTTATTCATTTAATCTACTAAAATAAATAAATGATAAATTCAACTATGCTGTTATGCCGTACAAACCAACACCAACAGTCACTTTAACCAGTCAATATGGTTGTATCGTTCATACCTACTGAAGTGCAGTGATAAAGAGCAAAATCCTACGTGTTTCAATCATCCTTACAAATCATAGAAAAAGTGAGGTAAAACTTCTAAAAACATAGAATGTATCAATGCCACAATAAAAAACCAAAAAGATTTTCATGACATCAACTCTTCATATGTGCATCACAGCCTCCATTTTAACTGAACATAACCAAAAGATCCACTTGTGTTTCCACTTCACTAGAAAGTAGAATTCAATAAAAACAAGTTCTCGAATTGTTTACAGGAAAACAAGACATATAATACTCCTGCTATGCTGAATTTTCCAACACTGTTGGAATTAACAGCTACTTTCACATAATAAACATACCTAAAGTGCTCATTAATTTTCAGGATGTTATGTTGGCACAAGATAATGACCTTCATCCTGACTATTGATCCAAAGCAATGGAGTGGCCACTGCAAGTAGAACACATGAAAGACCACAAACCAATTTATATGTAGTCTTAGCATTTCTGTTTTCAGGAACCACTTCGGTATGCATCTGCTTATCGGCATCTGCAGGAAAGTCATCTGTTGATGAGACTGACTCTGAGCGACCTTGGAACTCAACCTCAGCATAACCTTCAATTACTTCACTATCACACTTGTTCGTGTCATCTGCGAAACCGTTTTGGTCGTATTTAGAAGCTGGACTCCACTCAATGTTGTATGAGGATAGACTTCTATACCTTCCATTCTGCTTCTTAGAGCAACCCAAAGAAACATCACTTGAATCTTGAAGAGAGTGGAGGAGCTTCCTAGGGGTCTCAAAGATTTTTATGCTGTCAACACTTGCCTGAGTATGTGACCTCTGATTAACAAGAGCAAAGACACAATATGTGTGAACTCCATGAGTATACAAGTAATTAAACCAGAAACATTGCAGCTTAGATAATCATTGAAATTTCAATTATACAACAAAAGCAAAAGCATGATTTGAAGTACTGCACTAAAAGTCTAAAATAGACACCTTATGAAGGTGTTAAAAATTAAGTTTGCATAAAGATGTATGCATTTGGAGACTCTATTTAGGCAAATGGCACATAAAAAAGAAATATTATGCATTTTGGGTTTCAGGTGTTATCATTCTAACTTTCTCAGTAAAGGAACATTGCAAACATTAAATTCATAAACACTTTGAGGGAATAAAAAAGTTAGCCATTTCTCAATAAATAAATGAATGGTAAATCAAACTATTCAAATGCTAACCAACTCTAAGAAAATTTGCTTGTTAGAATTTCCTGAAAAAGCAAATTCAACAATTTGCAGTAGAAAAAAATGAATCGAGGAGTTTAAGACTTAAGAATTTAGATGAATTGGGATAAAACAAAAGAACTCATACTCCATGGTTCTATTGGTAATTGGTATGTTCTGTCCTGTAACCTATTACCTTTTCTCTAATATGGGAAAAAAGAATGCAACATTCAACCATTTATTGTTGACGAGGATGAATATGAAAACTATGGGACAAAATGACTGTAGGAAATGTCTCAAATATACAAATCATAGAAATATGACAGAAGGAGAAACTCACTAGTGGACTTGGGGATACTCCCTGCCTTGTATTTCTGCCCATGAAACCAGCAAATTCCTCTGTATAGTCTCCGTCTCCATTAGAAAACTCGTGAATCAATGAATGCTCTAACAAATCAACTTCCTTTCCTACTTGTGAAAACAAGCCATCCTTCAGAGAAACATCAACCCCTCCATTTTCGTTACTCCAAAGCTTCCTAGTCAAGCTTCTTTGTCCATAGTCTAAATTGCTTGAAATAGGAGACTCAACAGATTCATATCCAGAGAAAAAGTCGAATGTACGTGATTCTGGTGTAAGAGAGGAAGGAGTATGTTCTCCTTCACCAGAAGTATTCTCTCTCTCCATATAGTCTTCCTCTCTCTTACTAAAGTTTGATCCTGTCACTGAAGCGGGACTTTTTGCATATCTTGGTTTTTTATCACTTGCAATTCTCTTGGCAGTTTGCAAAGCCTCAAGTGCTGCACCTTGCACAAATGCCATTTTATCAGATTGGCACTTGTCCATCTCCTCAATTATCAATTCAATCTCTGAGAATATGCTTCTAGAGTCCAAATTTCTCATCAAGTAGTTGATCATCTGAATGGATGAAAGCCTTTTCTGAGAATTCCCCTCCACAAGGCCAGCATTCAGTATTCGTATTCCAGATTGTACTAGCAACCTTGCATATGCTTCAATGATCAAAGCATTGCGCTTGGCCAACGACATAACCAGGCCCATGTGTGAGTTGGTTTGACCAGACTTTCCATCTAATGCCACAGCAACATTCTGGCAAACCCTATTGACCAACTCATCTGAAGCAAACCTCCAATTTTCAGAATCCACCAGAGCCTTCAAGCAAAGAGCAGCACCCGAAGTAAGGCTCTCCTGAGAACTTGAAAGAGAATCGGAAAGAGGCGTGCAAAGGGACTGAATAATGTGCCTCTTTTTGTCTTCTGGGGTTGAGGGGTCAATTCCATATCTTGCAATTGCGGGAACCACCTTTGAGCAAGCCTGTTGGAGAGGGAAGGACCCTGCACTTGAAGCCAAAGTCTTGACTATGGTTCTCATGATGTTGTCTATCAAGGGAACAATTTTGACACCATGAACCCGTGCAAGAACTTCATAGATTGAAATTGTGAACTCCCCTGAACAATTTTCCTTGTTCTCAGAAACTTTTGCAAGAAAGAAAGGAATAGCTTTAAAATCCAAATCTTTCACATAGGATTTCAACGCCTTCATGGCGGATTTGCGGCTATCTTCATCTTTCTCGAGATTTGCCAGCTCTTGCCTCACCAAAGGGCTGAGACTTCTACCCATTTTTTGAACTACAACCAAACATACACCACCATAAGCAATAATGAAAATGAAGTGAAATAATAAATATAAAAAAAAAAACCCAAGTGCAAACATTTCATGGACATTGCAATAAGAGAAATCAAAAGTTCAGAACTTTTCTAAACAGAAAAAAAAGGGTGAAAAAGCCACTAGACTGAAACCCTATTGCACCCTTCCCCTAACACTGAATCTGCAACCATTGAACATAAAAACACAATCTTTTGGGGCTTTCAAGAGAACGGTAAGCTTAGTTGTTTTTTTTTTTTTTTTTTTTGCCTTCTTAAAAAGAAAACACGTACATTCAGTTACCCCAAGAAAGAAGAAAAATTATGAGAATTACACTAGTGGAGGGGCAAAAAGGTTGAAAATTGAAGCTAGAAAACTCACCGTAGAGTAAAGAAGATGCAGAGATTTCGCAGCTGTTGAATGAAGGAATGCAGAAAGAGATCTTAAGAAGAAGAAGCAGCAGTGAGAGAGAGACCAATATTCAAAAATTGTTCTTTCAATTTCCGCCGCTATCCCATACTGTGGGCCCCACACGATTCAGAAAAATATGCTTCCCAAATTGCCCCTGATTTCATGACTTTTTGCATTAGTAACTAGCCATAATAAAAGAGCTTTGACCAGCATATAATTAAGAGCTTTGACCAGCAAAATCCTACCAATTACAAAGCATTCTTCAATATTTGTAATTTGTAATACATTATTATTATTGGTAAAAATTATTATAAATTTAAAATATTTTATAAATTTTATTTTTCATTTAATGATATTTACCCGTAATTTAGTAATTTCCAATAACTTTTAATCAGTAAGTATTCATATCACTTGAAAGCCCAACTTGAATTAATTTATCCATAAATATTTGTAAAAAAAAAGACGATAAATTAAAATATTCTTTTCATAAAATAATTGATCCATTTATTTTTTTATTTTCTTTTACTATAAGTTATTTTGGAGAATTATTTTATTTTTAAAAAAATTGGAACATATTTATTTTGATTTTAGGTTTAAGTACTGTTTTAGTTTTTGAATTTGGGAATTTGTTTATTTTAGTTCCTAAAATTTAAAAATATTTTTTTAGTCCTTGACATGATAAATTAATACTTTATGATAATTTTTCAATATTTTATGATAGTTTTCAAATATAAATTCAAGTGATTAAAAAGTAAAAATTAATTTAAACCAACTAAAAATTATCATAAAATATCAATTTATTATGTGAGAAACTAGAAAATATAATTTTCAAAACTTAAGGACTAAAAAAAATTCAAAGACTAAAAAAATACATATGTTAAATTCAAGAACTAAAATATAATTAAATCTTAATTTTATTACTATTTCTTGGTAGTATCTCTGTAAAATTGAAATAGAAAAACGCATTAATAAAATGATAAATTAATCTAGTCAAACGCAATCACATTTTTCAATTGAGGGTATTTGATAATTTGTTTAATCTTTATACAAAAACCTTAATGACTAATTATAACGGATATAAAATTTCTTGTACAATATATATATATATATATATATATATATATATAACGGATATAAAATCTTAATCAATATTACAAAAAGATAAAATTTGATTTAATGGCGTACAATGGCATATCATTGCATCATTTTTGGCTATCACGTTATCATTAGTCGAAAGATTTAAATTCTTTCTGAATATGTCAATTTGTGAATTCTGAATCAAACACTTATTCAAATTTTAATAAGTGATCGTTAATACAACAATTTTTGTTTTCATATGTAGCGAATAAATAAGATGCAAAAGAAATATTATTCTTTTATAAATATATGTTCACGTTAGTAAAATATATTTAAAAAATACAATAAATAAAAATTAAACTAAATTTTCATGAGAAAGAATTAATCTTTTCTATCCATATTATTTAAGAATATTTTTACTTTTTTAATAATTTCTTACTTCAGTAAAAAAATATTATTCTTTTATTTTATCTTTTGTATTATTTTTTCAAGTGAGAAAGAAATAATATTTTATTTTCATCTTGTGTATTGTTTTTTCACTTCTGGTAAGAGAAAAAAACATTTTTTTAATTTTTTTTCTTTGATAAAATCTTTGGGATCTTTTACAAAATATTTTTTAAATTTTTTATTTGATAATGTTTTCCAGATATATTACACAAATTTTTCTAAAAATTCTTTGATAGAATCTCTTGAACTCTTAAATGATCAATTACATAATTACACAATATTTTACTTAACATATTAGTAAGAATAATGAAATTAGAGAGAAAATAAATCTTACCTTGAGAGAAAATTTTCCTCAATTGAATTCTTTACATGATTTCTTGCATGTTACAATACTAGTTGTTGATGACTTGGGAAAGAAAAAATAAAATATAAGGTGGAAAAGAATAGTAGAGAGAAAAGTATAGAAGAAAAGAGTTGATAGAGAATAATAATTATATGTATTTTTTTAAAGAAAAGTAATTTAGTTATAGATAAAAAAATAATTGATCAACAAATTGTTGATTTGAGTGGTTTTAGACTTGATTCTCTTAAGTAAGATCTTGGATTCAAATTTTGTGGATGTAAAAAATATGATTGGGAGGAAAAATCCAAATAAAGTTGGTCAGATTGGTTTTTCAGCGAAAATTAACCATCACTAAAATTTGTGGATATTTCACATCAATGTCACGGTAACAAAAAAATAATTGAAAAATTACAAAAGATAAATAAAAATAAGATAAATCATAACAAAATAGGAAAAACTCTCGGCAAAAAAGAAACATTTACATAATGCAGTTTCTGTCTTATTTTCTTTGATCAACTCCTTAGAATTAGTATTACTAATTTACTATTAGGGAGTACAACCTTTTTTTAAAAAAAGAAAATTAACTACAACACCGCACACTCAATAAACAGGCTCACAATGATGCAAAAAAATGTAGATAAAACATCCAAAAAAAAGGGGCCGTTTGATCAGATTGCAGAAGACAATTAAATTGTTCTTCCAATGTAATTTTTATTATTTTCAATTGTAGTTTATTATCAGTCTGTTAATCATTTAAATTTTTTTCAAGCCAAAACCTTTTTTTTTTGGGTGATCTGTTCGATGTATTAATAAAATCAAAATTATATAAAATCTGTTAATCTAAGTGTACTTAATTTTTTTAAGTAAGGTTTCGAATTTTCAGATCACGTGAATAAAAAAAAATTAAAAATTTCATTAAAAATAATTAGTTAATTTTCTGATAAAAATAATTATTAATAAAAATTGATAAATATTCCATATTAATTTCATAATAAAAAATAAAAATTGTACACTCAATTATAGCTCAAAAGCCGATGCCCGAAATACTGCGTGTATTTGAATGAACTTTTATAAGGAGGTAAGAGGGTAATATCGTGAATTGGTTCTGAATTTGTCCTTGGGTCTTTGATTTTGTCTTTGTTTGCTCCTAACCGCGCAATCCTTTCTTCCGATTTTCATCACAGCTTTTGGTAGGCCTGTTTCCCGCCTTTAAAATTTGTGTTAAAAAGTAAAACTTTTAAAAAACGCCCTCTCTCTGTTAACCTATATGCTGCTCTTGGATATGTCATGTGGTTGGATAAGGTCATGCATTGGGCTGTGCAAGAAGACTGTTGGTACCACTCATATTTACAGTAACTTTTTGTAGGGATATATTGATACTGGAACAA
The DNA here is from genome assembly GCA_007407185.1 of Glycine tomentella. Classification (NCBI taxonomy): domain Eukaryota; kingdom Viridiplantae; phylum Streptophyta; class Magnoliopsida; order Fabales; family Fabaceae; genus Glycine; species Glycine tomentella. Next base: position 335,391 of record PYAF01005890.1, read on the forward strand.
ACCAAGAAGTTGAGATGAGGGCTGAAGTTACAAGGGATGTGGACATGACAGAACAACAAGACACTAGTATTGCTGAAAGAAAGGCTATACGAGCAAGAAGGAAACCAATTAGATATAGAGATGATGTGTCATAAACATGTAAAGGGGTTAGTTAGATGGATGATGTGTCATCAGCATGTGGAGAGTTAGTTAGAGGGGTTACAAGTGTAATAAATAGGGAGGAAATAAGACATACGTGTATGCTCTATGAATTTTGATGAATAAACAATTCTTTCTCAACTCTTCTGATTTCTCTTCCTCTTCCTTCTTATTTCTTCTTTCGGGTAACACACCTCTACCAATTTGGTGCTTCCATTGACGAACCATGGCCCCGGAAACACGCGCTAGATCCTTTGATGATTGTCTTGACACCACACAAGCTGAAGTAGAGGTGTTGAAGGAACAAATGAACAAACGTTTTCAAGAATTATCTTGCAAATTGGATGCTATATTTGACACTATAGGGAGCGCCAACCATCTCCCAATGCTTGAATGAATCATTCTGCTTCTAGTTCACGAGATCATGCTGCGACAAAGAATTTGCGTCTCAAGGTTTCACGTTATAATGGATCGAGTGACCCACAAGGTTGGATTTACAAGATCAATCAATTTTTTGATTTTTATGAGATGGAAGATTAGCAAGGTTTGAAGATTGCCCCTTTTTATTTTGAGGGCAAAGCTCTACAATGGTACCAGTGGCTCAATAAGAACTCCATTATCGATTCTTGGTCAAGATTCATCCATTCTTTGCAGATTTGATTTGGTCCACCTGAAACGGAGGATTTTCAGGGTCAATTGTCTAAATTGTTTCAAATAGGAACTGTGTTGGAATATCAAGAAGCTTTTGAAAATCTTTCCAACAAAGTTGATGGATTATCTGAATCCTTCTTGGTAAGTTGTTTCGTTTCTGGGTTAAAACCTGAAATTCGGCATGATGTATCGGCCTTTCGTCCTGCTTCTTTGATCCATGCTATGTCCTTAGCCAAAATTCGGGAAACCAAGCCACCCAAATTGCATTCACCCTACCCTCCATTACTACCCACACCCACACCACAATTCCGATTTAACCAAAATACAAACACTACCAAAAATACTCCTACACCTACCAATACTACCCAAAACAAACCCATTACTCAACGACTCACCCAGAGTCAAATTCAAGAATGCAGAGAGAAGAATTTGTGTTTTTCTTATGGAGAAAAGTATTTTTTGGGACATAAATGCAAAGCATCAGTCCATGTCTTAATCGTGCCTGATGATGAATTTGTAGAGGCAGAGATGATAACAGAAGACAATGAGCCACTCTCGGAAACCAATAGCACTGAATTCTTGACTCCGCATATTAGTTTTCATGCATTGGCGGGTGTTGTTGTTCCTCAGACATTACGGTTTAAAAGTCTCATTGGCAAATCTGAATTCTCATTGTTAGTGGATGGAGGAAGTACACATAATTTCATACAACCAAAGGTTGTTTCTCACTTGCAATTACCAACCAGTTCTGACAGAAGATTCGATGTTATGGTGGGGAATGGACAAGTTCTGCAATGTGAAGGTCTATGCTCAGCAGTACCAGTTCAAATTCAGCAACATATTTTTTTGATGGATTTTTATGTTCTACCATTGCAAGGAGCTTACATGGTTCTCGGTGTTCAGTGGTTGCAAATATTGGGGCCAGTTACTGTGGACTATAGCAAGCTAACCATGGAGTTTATATGGAATGGTAACGCTATCAAACTCAACGGAGAGTCTCACACGGGTCCTATATCTCTCAACTAGTTCAGGCGTATTCAACAAAAGAGACAAGTTGCATCATTATTTCAGTTACAAATGTTGGATTTCTTTGTTGCATCCAGTCCAACAACAATCAACCCACAGGAACAACAATTACTGGTCGAATTTGATTCCTTATTTCAAGAGCCTACAAACCTTCCACCTCATCGCCAAATAGACCATGAAATCCATCTTGAACCTTATGTCATGCCTGTTAATGTAAAACCTTATAGATACCCTCATTTTCAAAAAGGAGAAATAGAAAAACAAGTTGCACAGATGCTTAAGTCTGGCTTTATTAAACATAGCACCAGTCCCTTTTCATCCCCTGTGCTCTTAGTTAAAAAAAAAAGATGGTACTTGGAGGTTTTGCATTGATTATAGAGCCCTCAATGTTATTACCATCAAGGATAGGTTTCCTATTCCCACTGCCGATGAACTAATGGATGAACTAGGAGGATCTCAAGTATTTTCTAAGCTAGATTTAAGGGCTGGTTATCACCAAATTCGCCTGAAACCAAAGGATATCCATAAAACAGCCTTTAGAACTCACCAAGGCCATTATGAGTTCTTGGTCATGCCCTTTGGGTTAACCAATGCCCCTTCAACATTTCAGGCTTCTATGAACCTCATTTTACAGCCATATTTGCGCAAGTTTGTTGCTGTTTTTTTTTTTTTTGATGATATACTTGTGTATAGTCACTCTATGGAGGCCCATATTCAACACCTTCGGCAGGTTTTGCTTACCTTACAGCAGCATCAGTTTTTCATTAAAAAAAATAAATGTTCTTTTGCTCAAACAAAAGTGGAATACCTTGGGCATGTAGTGTCAAATGTTGGTGTAAGTATGGATCCTAACAAAGTAAATGCCATGCTAGAGTGGCCTGTTCCTAAGAATATCAAACAGTTGAGAGGATTTCTTGGCCTTACTGGCTATTATCGTAAGTTTGTACAAGGGTATGCAAGCATTGCAGCACCTTTAACTGAGCTGCTTAAGAAAAAAGCTTTCCTCTGGTCTAATGCTACTCAATTAGCCTTCGATTGTCTCAAAAGGGCCATGACTACTGCTCTGGTTTTGGCTCTACCTAATTTTGATCAAGATTTTATAATAGAAATTGATGCTTTAGACCTAGGTGTTGGTGTTGTTTTGCTTCAAGGGGATCATCCTCTTGCATTTTTTAGCAAAAAATTGTCATTAAGAATGCAACGAGCTGTAGCTTATGTTAGGGAATTATATGCCATCACTGAATCAGTCAAAAAGTGGAGGCAATACTTGTTAGGAAGGAGATTCATAGTGAGAACAGATCAGAAGAGTTTAAAGGCGCTATTGGACCAAGTAATTCAGACTCCAGAGCAGCAATATTATTTGTCCAAGCTTCTAGGCTTCCAATACACTATTGTTTATAAGCCAGGCAAGGAAAATCGGGTAGCTGATGCTTTATCTAGGCAATCAGAATTGATGACTCTTATGACTATATCCACCAATCAATTCGACATGTTAGCAGCTCTTAGACAAGAGAACCTTGATTCTGATTTTTTTAAACAGAAATATAAAGCATTGGAGTCTGATCCTAGTTTTCAGCCAGACCTGCAGGTTTGTGATGGTTTGCTATTACAAAAGGGTAAATTGCTTATTGACCCTTCTTCCCCTTTGGTGCAACAGATTTTATTGGAATGTCATTCAACGTTGGCTAGTGGTCACTTTGGTATTCAAAAGACAGCTGCTCGTGTCTCTGCTAGCTTCACATGGTCCAATATGTAGAAGGATATAAAAAAATTTGTTAACTCTTGTTTGACTTGTTAGCAAGTTAAGGCTCCAACACAATCTCCTGCTGGACTTCTCCAACCTATTCCTGATAGAATTTGGGAAGACCTTTCTATGGATTTTATTGTTGGACTTCCCAATTCTTATGGATATACTACAATTCTGGTGGTTGTTGACAGATTGTCAAAAATGGCACACTTTTGTATGCTGCCTAGGAAGTATGATGCATTGAAAGTGGCAAACCTATTCACTCATATGGTTTGTAAGCTTCATGGAATTCCCAGATCTATTATTTCGGATAGAGACCCAATATTTTTGAGTAAATTTTGGGTTGAACTCTTTCAATTGAGTGGCACGAGTTTGAAAAGATCCACTGCATATCATCCACAATCAGATGACCAATCTGAAGTGGTCAGTAGAGTGCTTGAACAGTACTTAAGATGCTTTATAGCTGATTCTCCAAAACAATGGTCCAAATTTTTGCCATGGGCAGAGTTTTGTTATAACACTGCCTTCCATTCAGCTGCGGGTATGTCTCCATTTAAGGTGGTATATGGTCGTGACCCTCCTTCCCTTTTGGACTATATACCCACTATAGCAACGCTTCCTGAGGTTGATTCCTTGCTCATTGATAGACATGTAGTGATACAATAGCTCAAAGGTAACTTGCAAAAAGCTCAGCAACATATGAAACAACAGGCAGATGTACATAGGCGTGATGTGCAGTATAAGCCAGGTGATCTAGTGTGGGTTTGACTTCACCCTTATAAGCAGCAGTCAGTTGCTCTTCGCTGTAATTACAAGCTTAGTCGTCGTTTTTTTGGACCTTTTCCAATTGAGAGACGCGTAGGCAAAGTTGCATACAAACTTAGTTTACCACTATCTGCAAGGATTCACCATATTTTTCATGTTTCCCTCTTAAAACCATTTCGGGGAGACCAAGATATAACTCCATTTCCATTACATGATATGTTCTATGCTGGTTTGCCAGTACTGCGTCCTAAACAGATCCTTGATTCTCGCCAAGATACTAATGGTTTATCTGAAGTTCAGGTTTTGTGGGATAATATCTCTTCTGAATTGATCACTTGGGAGCCACTGCATAAATTTCAGCAAGAGTTTCCTACCTTCAACCTTGAGGACAAGGTTATTTTCAATGATGGGGGTATTGATACGGGAACAAACCAAGAAGTTGAGATGAGGGCTGAAGCTACAAGGGATGTGGACATGACAGAACAACAAGACACTAGTATTGCTGAAAGAAAGGCTATACGGGCAAGAAGGAAACCAATTAGATATAGAGATGATGTGTCATAAACATGTAAAAGGGTTAGTTAGATGGATGATGTGTCATCAGCATGTGGAGAGTTAGTTAGAGGGGTTACAAGTGTAATAAATAGGGAGGAAATAAGACATACGTGTATGCTCTATGAATTTTGATGAATAAACAATTCTTTCTCAACTCTTCTGATTTCTCTTCCTCTTCCTTCTTATTTCTTCTTTCGGGTAACACACCTCTACCATATATAGACCGTTTTGTTATGAGCCATACTCCGAGTATATGCCACCGGACAATCTTCTATCATGAAAACAAAAAATTGAATCTTAGGTAGTGTGAGCTTAATCAACTTTATTAGTTAGGTCCTCTTTGGATTGATTATGAGTTTTTTGTTTTTAAATATAATTTTTAAAATAAAACATGTTTAGTAAAAATGGAATTGTTGGTTTTTAATTCAATTTCAAAATAATTTTACATTTATTATTAAAATAAAAAAATAATATTTCGTGAATTTGACTTTTAATTTTAATAAACACATTCTATAACTACTATTATTGTCGTTGTCATTGTCGTTGTAACATCCCATATTTTAGATCAAACATTACTTGGAAAGCTCTCATTAATTCTTTTTATTCTTAAAATACATGTCAATAAATTAATACATTCTTCAAAACTAGAGCAATATTTTTTTCCTTGAAAGGGTCATCCTCATCCTCCTTAGATTGCACAACAATTATTTGTACTCCTCTATCTCTGCAGGCATGATATCATCATGGTCTTCTCTGATGTCGGTACCTAAAAGTTGTTGGTTGTAAGGGTCCTCTACTCCACAAACAACACACAAAGCATACAATTTACATAAACATGACATATGATTTTTCTAGGCAAACAACACTCTCGATGTCCTAGAGCACATAACTATCACACTTGACATAAATGACTACAGTACTTAACATCGTTGACTGTCACTCTTGACATCATTGATAATTACATTGGACACAATTGATTGTCACGCTTGACACATAACAATGTCCAACAATGCCACCAAGCCTCCATGGTTGGTGGTCTTAACACAACCACATGGATGACAGTTGGGAGTAATCGCCACATACGGGTACAACGTATACCAGTCCCCAAGCTTCCAACTCTAAAAAGTATAGTCTTGGAGCCCATCAAGAGTAGCAAAGTGAGGCCTGTGAGTTCCTTGAGCCAAATTAGTGCATCAAATGTCAGGTAGTCATCACTTGCTAATTCTCTCAAGTTCTTCGAACCTATCTGCCCACTATACCCTAATGTACCCTCTAAATAATAAATTTCTCAACATAAACTTCATCATCTCATAGATGAAATATAATCATACACCTCACCATCTTATAGATGGAACATAACCACATACCTCACAGTCTCACAGATAAATTCTAATAACAAAACATATCATCTCACAGATGGGAAAGAACTAACGATTCCTTACTCTTTCTTCAATCTTCTTGCATCTTTACGTTGCATTGCGTGCGTAGCCCTCATGCCGCGTACAACACACAAAAAAACAAACATTCATATAGACACACACAAAGAGATGAGGCTCGAGCCTATGTACTACTTTCAAGGAACCATTCTAGGCTCCTTAAGTGATAGAAATCACTTTTCACGCAAATCTACCAAAAATTCGATAGCATAACGGTTATATTTACAACATCCCAAAATTTATAACAAGCAATTTGTCGAGGGTCGGGCACCCCAAACTTAGAGCGAAACATGTACAGGTGAATATATATATATATATATATATATATATATATGTATGTATGTATGTATGTATTGCAGAAATATAAATCACACACTATAGATACAAGTGCCAGAGTTCACACCCTCTCGATCTTAGGCATTCATAAGAAATAATAAAATTTCATCATTCATTCATATCTTAGCAAATCACACTATCAGACAATATATTCACTTAAAGTGTAGCAATAGTCATCGGACATGCATACAATCAATTTCAACATTGAACATGACATTCACCTTATATTTCAACAATTATATTAACAACATCCATAACATTTTGAGGCATAACAATAACCATCAGAGAGCAATTGCAATTAATTTCAGGATTGATCATACAATCCACAAATATTACATACAACATCAACTTACAAATTAGAGAATTAATACAAGATGATCCTCATGGGTTTAATAATTTTGTTTGTTTTAGCTTACAAGTTCACAATGGATCCTAGATCAGTTCTCAGGGTTCCCTAACACTTCCCCTAAGGTTTTCTTCATTCTAAATCCATTTTTAGTCTTAGAGTTACCAAATTAATTCATCTAATGTCCATTACCAAGCTGCTGCCCTGTTTCACAAAGTTTCACTCTTAAACTTGTCTTCAATTTTCTAAATGTTCTGGAAATCGATTTTTCATAAATTTTACATGTTATCCTATATTTTCACACCTAAAAAACTCATTTTTGAAGCCACATATTTAATAAAAATAGTCCATATAGCCATAACCACCATTTTAATTTCGTGATAGATTTAATCCTACAAAATATCTTTAAACTGATTTTGTCATAACTTTTGTTAGAAAACTCCGATTTAAGTGAAATTTAAGGCTAACCTTGAGTTTTAACACTCAAAAGAATCATTTTTAACCTTAAAACTTTCAGAGAAACAACATATCATCAAGTTCAAGTAATGGAAGCATATACGAAATTTTAAACATCACAAAAACATGCAATGAAGCCTAGCTTCCAAAGACAACAAGGTTAGGCTTCAAGAAGTGGAAAGACCCCCCTTACCTCATGTAGTCTCCACATGAAAGAGAAGGGTATAACTAAGATTGAAGTTCTCTTGAGTCAAAAACAAGCTTCAACAAAACTCAAGAACATGAGAGAAGAAGATTCAAGTGATGAAGAAGAATGAACAAGGCTAGAGTGTAAGTGTGAACTTGCTTACCAACACTCCTAGGCTTCAAGGTTTCTAGACAAGCCCTCAAGAGCAAGAAGAAGTTTTGTTGCTCTAAACTCCCCTAGAAGCTGGTATGAAAATGAGAGGAAATAGCAAGGTTTTGGGTTTTTAATGAAGCTTGTAAGTGTGCTTAAGGCTTTGGTCCAATGGATTAAGGTGTTGACTTATCTTAATCACTCAATTTTGATTCATGGATGACTCTTGGCAGCCCATGAAAACCATGCACATCAAGCCCACAATTGGTATGATTTCCTTTTGAATTTTCTACTAAAAATGGTTAAAGTAGCGTTTTTCCAAAATTGGGTATTCTTACTTTTTACAAAAACTAGTAAATTCTATCCTAAACGCTTTGATTATTATGATAATCTCCTTAGGATTACGTGTAATCAGAGTAAACCTCACAAAGATCACTCTCACACAGAGCTAAATTACATTGTCACTCAATGTACAATGCAATTTTGTTACAAATTGAATTTTCGTTCAAGCAGTTTCCATATATCTGCCAAGCTAGACTAATAAACATATTTTACACTAAATATAGAAATATATAGCACGAAAATAAATATTTAAAAATACATAATCACTGCAATTAAATACACATACACATATGACACAAAACATAGTTTTCTTTGTCAACCTGAGTTGTAATTTTTCAGGGTGTTACAACTCTAACTTATTTTAATTATTCTACATTATATAATCAGACACTTTAATTAGTCACCAACTAATTAGACTAAAATTCTATTTTTAAACTAGTCGTATAGTCATTTAGGATAATGCCCTCCACTTTAAACTCTAATGACTTAATTACTCCTTTTCTAATTCTATGAAATATAGATCACCATTAATCAACCTTAATTATCCCCACTTAATTTCTAACCTTACATTAATTACTAATTTTCTTCTTTCAAGCTTCTAATTTCTATTTCTAAATCAAAATTCAATCATTAACATCTAGGTCATTAATGAGTTGACCATTTATTTACAAGAGAATTTTCTCTTAATTATCCTTATGCTTTCTAGACTTTAGCTTAAAAACTTTAGAGCTTAATCGTGCTTAGGTATCCTATGATAACATCTTATTTTCTATCATTTCAATAGTCTAAAAACACTACCCAATCACACAACAAAGAAATAACATTGTCTATCACACACACATGAAAAATTGAGATGTTATAGTTGCCACCGCCGTTGTCTCCATCGCAATTGCCACAACACTCCATTGTTGCTGCCACCACCACCATTGTCATCGCCTCCATTGTTGTTGTCGTTGCCGCTATCATTATTCCACCCCACCACACCGTTGTCGCCACAACCATCATTCTTCTGCTACTATTGCAACCACCACTACTACCATTTTGCTGCTTTCATTATCGTTATCGTCGCTATTGTCACTATTCCATCGCCCCACCACCTATAATTTTAAAAATTGAAAGGGTGATTAACCTGGTCAAGGCATTAGGTCACTGGGTTAGTGGTCAACCGATGGGTCACTAATTAACTTGCATGACCTGATCTTTATTAAAAAATATAAAATTTTATATCCAACCTTAATTGACCCGCATGACCCAATGTGCTTTCTCCTTTGGGCATGACCCGACTCGAGTCAATGGGTCACCATTTAACCGCAAATCTGATTGGGTTGTATCGGGTTATATGCATGGTCGATTCGATGAGCAACTCGACCCGACCAAACCTCTGGGTCGTGGTCAAACCAGTCTGACCAACTGGGTCAATCCAATTTTAAAACGTTGTCATCACCATTCCACCACCATCATCATCGTCACTATTTCACCCCACCACCATTCCACTAGCACCACCAGTATTGTCATTGTCGTCACGCCCACTCCGCTACCTCAACCATTGTCATTGTTTCATAGAAGAGTTAGATAAGATAAAATAATTGACTCATTTTATTTATCTTCATTTTATAACATCTTTTTAAAAACTAAAAAAAAAAAGAATAAACCAAAACTCAAAACTAAAATTGATTTTGATTTTTAAAATTTTCAAAACTAAAAACAAGAAATCACCCTGAACGGGGCCTAAGCTTTCATTTACTGGTGCCATTGACATTAATATACAATAACCAAATAAATGTTACTCACTCTATCCCAAAATATTAGTCGTCCTAGGTTATTTTACACAAATCAAGAAAAAATAATAAATATATGAAAAAAGAGTAGTAATTTTACAAAATTAAAAAAATTAACTGTATATCATTAATTCATTTAGATTTCGTTGTTCATCATTAATATTATAAAAGATATAAATAATAAAAGTAATTAATATTATATTGAAAAATTAAAATAATAATTATTTTGGAACATATTTTTTCTTACACAAGAAGGAGACAAAGAAAGTAATGGGTATATTTCATTTAAAGTTATAAAAGTATGTTTGTGAACTTCAATGTAAAATTGCACGTTCCAATGCGTAAAATGAGAAGGAATAATTTGTTGCTTTGAAAGTAAGTATTTGGAGCTATATGTTTGCTTTGCTTATAATGTGAAAATTTAAATTGATTTTAACAAATATGAAGCAAAACCAAAATGCTAGGAATAATTAAATCATGTTAAAATATTATGATATTAGGTCAATACTCATATGTTTAATTTCTCATTAAAAAAATAATTTATAATCCTTAATAGATTTTGAGTTCAAACAACTTCAAATAGTTTTTGCATTAAATTAAAAGTTTATACTAAATTTCATTACTTAGTCCTAAAATCACGTTTAACCATCACATGTTTCACTACTAATAAAATGGAAGCAATTATTGTTGCTTTGGCATGAAATTGGAATTGATCCTAGGAAAAAGGAATCTAATCCAAACACGTTAAGTTGCCTTTATAATGAAAACATGTAAACATAAATCATATCATTTCAAATTTAAGTTTAATCAAAATCAATTTGGCAAAATCATTTTTATTCAAAATCAATTTTGTCAATGAAATCATAGTGTTTGGGTGAGTGGTTGCAAAATTGATTTTGAATTAAAAATTTAGGTTAACTTTCTTCTCTGGTCTCCCTCTCTCACCTTAGAAGAGATTTCCAAACAAATATCTTCATTCTTATACAGCCACACGCGCCTATATTTCTGCATTTCACATGTAATTAATCTTCTTCAAAATTCAAATCTAGAATCATTTCTCTCAAATCTTAGAGGACTTTATACACGGCCTGGTAGAGCCCACTTGGTTTCTTTGCCAAACACATATGACCAAGCAATATAGAAGACAAATAATTCAAAACCCACATTATGTATTCACTAAAAAGTGACAATTCTATTGAAACAGTGGTCATTTATGAATGTAGTTTAGTTCGTGCGAAGATTCATCGTTGACATTGTGGGAGTAATATGCAAGTAGGACAGTACCACTTTCCCTTGAATCTTGTCTCTTGCGTTAGCCCAACACATGAATAGTGGAACCATTCACCTCCTTGGCACTATCATGAAAAACAGTAAAGCTCAGTCGAAATAACCATTGGGAGAAAACCAAAACGTCAATCACTGGAAAAGAACAATATCATAAAAAGAAGAATAAAAAACTAAACTAGAAAGCAATAACTCAGAAATAAAAAAAACATTTTGGAAAGTAATCTTATGGGAGAAATCCATATCTTGTTTCTTGCAAATTTATAAATGGAGATGAACACCATATAACAACTAAACTTGATGTGGGAAATCAAAATACAATATGCATTCTGCCAAGCCCAACTTCCCTGGAAACAAGAGGGGAAACATAGATAGCAGAATAGAGAGATAGCTAAAAAGTACTTACATTTTCATTGTCACAAGCAATCATGTCTCCAAAAGATACCTGAATGATCAGAATAGAACTGCCTCAGTTTCTTACTTAAACATTTAAAGCAAAAACAAATGACAATATGGCATAATTGCTCACATGGAGATTTTAGAATTATGTGATATATTATGAGCAACTAATCTGAACCTGATGACAAACACAGTATGTAGGTTCATTTGGATCAATGGGTTGATCAACATCCATCGGGGTAGCATACTCCTTTTTATGACTTCCTGGTGGAGGCATTAGCTCGAAGTCCCTATCGCGCTCCCTATCCCAATCTCTTTCCCTGTAATCCATTCTCTTTGACTGAGGAGTTATATATATGGGCTTGCACTTTTCAGCTTTAGGGACTATAGGCAATGGGGGCAGAATTGCTGGTTCATCTGGTGCTATTTTACCCTCTGATAAAAATGAAGCAAAGGAAAAAGATTTTAAGGAAGCTCATGACCTGATAATGTACCACAAAAACAATTTTGCTTTGATAAACAAAAATTTAGAAGAAAGCAGAGATATAAATTGCAAGAGGTCAAGAAATCCTCAAAAAAATATACCAAGAATGAAAGGTGATTTTTTAAGAAAACAAAACATGTAACCTAGCATGCCAGTCTCTCTGTAGATCTACCAAAGACACCCCACCTAAAAAGATCATTAGCAGAATACCAAAAAGGTACTAAGTGAACTTCTGGATCTCAAATGAACTCAAGAGGCAACAATCAACCAATAAAAATTCTAGCATTTCTTTCCAACTAGAAACACCAAACACTGCAAAAATGTTTTAGTAAAAAAAAGGACCCCTAAATTACAAAACAATATTCCCTTTTGTTTTTTTTTAACTTTCTAATATACAACATGCTATTTATACAAGTCCAAAAACACTCCAATTATGTTCTATCCTACAGTCTTTTACCTCAAAAATTAAAATATTCTAATTGGTGTCAATTAAAACAAAATATTTATATATACTTCTGTGGAAATATTAGATAAACTTGTTGCTTTTAGTTCAGGAGCATTGTCCCATTGATAATGAAGTGAAGACATAACTTCTTCCTTTATAAATATGCTCACTGCATTCTTTACACTTGATCCTTTTACTGGCATACTTTTTAACCACAATCAATATAACAGTAAGAGTTGCATATAATAGTAATTTTATTGGTTAATTTTGAAAATATAACTTGTACATACATGACACAAAATAAATCAAAATGCAAATTACATGATTATTTTACCTTGCTTTAAATCTTCGGCAAAGTTGTTTAAATCCTCATCAAGTCGTTTTATATGGCTATCTATCTGAAGCAAATACAAAAATATTGAAACTTGTAAACTTTAGCAATGTTCCTTCTATGCATAAGAACCAAAAAGCTAAAAATCCACATGGTTTCCTAGATAAGAGCAATGATCATTGAGTAAAGTGCACATTAGGATCAATGCAAAGCAACTTTTTCAGCAGTATACAAGTGTATAGGATCAAAACTTAGAACCTTATTCCATACTGTCTGTCTCAGCCATATAATGTAAACAGACATAACAAACAATTATAAAAATTAAAAATATCTTTCACGGGTACAGCAAATTAGATTAGATGAAATAACTATTTGCAGAAGCTAATATAAAAAGAAAAAGGAAATCTTTTAGAATACGCCTCTAAAAGAAGCATAATATATAGAATTTGTTGGGCGTAATGGTTATGTTATAATCTAGACGACATGGTTATTTCCAAAACCATTTAAGCACATTAACATTAAAGCCTTCCCCTATTCAGTAGATATCATTCTATAAAAAATATTTGATTCACCAAATCTAAAGCATTTTTTCCCTTGCCTAAACCGGGATGTCAAGCTTCATCACCATTGAATCATTTGATCATTCTGTCTCAGGTTTTGTCCATTAGCCTGATATATATGGTATACATTAAATTCTCTTTTCCAATCACACCACAAACTATAGTTATAGACACAACAATGATTAAACTCACCAAGTCATATGCTTGTCGCGCCAACAAAACCTTCTCAGTACAAAGACTCAATGCATTATCCTGATTTACCTCGATTTCTTTTAGCATTTTCTCAATAGCGGCATCATCGTCCTCATTCCCAAAATTGCTATTATAACTGTGATTAACCTTCTTAGAGCCATGTGATGAGAACCCCATACAGTACTTCGTTTGCTGCCTGGTCTGGGTTATCATAGCTTCCATCACACCACAACACAAAATTAAAATTAATATACGTTAAAAAAATCAATTAATGGATACATTGATGTAAACATAAAAAAAGAGTAAAAAATCACTTATCAACAAACAACATATAAAAAATAAAATAAAATTTCGAGAAAGCATTTACATTGGGATCGATCATCGAGTTCCCGGACAGTGTTGAGCAGTCTCTGAAGTTCAGCGGGTAATGTGCTCGCGTCTGTAGAAATGGAAAATTCAGAAACGAAAGCGAAACGAAATTCATAGGAAAAACAGAGAGAAATAAAAAGCGTTTACACTCCAAATAGTCGTCGACGTAGACTCCAGTACGTGCAATTGCCATTTTGGGGAATGATTATCGTAATCGGTTAGGGTTAGGGTTTCCGATTGCGAGCCTCAGAGGAAAACTTCCTTGTTCAGACAAAAGGGGGAAGAAACAGCTGAAACGCTGTCGTATGGGCGTGGGGTTTTTTTTTTTTTTTTTTAAATATAAAGCAATCAATTTTTTAGAGTAAATAATCATTTTTGTTTATGAATGTGTAGAGCGATAAATTTGTTCCTGAAAAATAAAAAATTAAATTTTTGTCTCGAAATGTGTAAAAAATGAGACAAATGCATCATTTTGTTAACTTCTGTATGTTATCGTTAATGAAAATGTCTAAGTGACACAGATAAATAAAAATATCACAAAAATGTTTGTTAACATAGTTGCTAACTAGATTTTGGACGAAAATATCAGTAAGTTACCATGAAATAAAATGTCATTAATTTTTTATTATACCTAAATGTCAATAATTTTCTATTGGACAAAATATGGTAATTTTTCATTGGACCAAAAGGTCAATACATTTCCATTGGACCAAAATGTCATTAAGGGTAAATCTTCTCTCTTTTTTATTGTTATATTTTTACAATGTTTATTTTGGTACACTGGTAGAATATTTATTTTGGATAATGTCTATATAATATATAAATTATGATTATTAATCAATATTATAATTATTATGTTTCTTTTAATTTATGTTTATTTTCCTATTTTTTAAGTGATTATTGTATTATTATTATTATTATTATACTTGTAGCAATAAAAAAAGGAAAGATTTACCCTTAATGATATTTTGGTCTAATGAAAACTTCCTTACCTTTCTCACAAAAAAAAATTACTGATATTTTGGTCAAATAGAAAATTACTAACATTATCCAATTGAAAATTATTGACATTTTGGTCAAATGGTAATTTACTGATATTTTCATCCAAAATCTAGTCAATAGTCATGTTAACAATCATTTTTGTGATATTTTCATCTCTTCTGTCATGTAGACATTTTCAATAATATTAATAGACAAAAATTAACAGAATGATGAATTTGTCGCACTTTTTACACTTTCAAAAATAAAAATTTGAATTTTCATCTTTAAGAAACTATCAACATTTTATACATTTATAATAAAAAATAAATATTTAGCCAGGATTTTAAAGAAACTAGTTACGGCACAATGACTGTTGGTAGTTGGTAAGACGGGGCTATTTTGTTTCCTTGAATTTTTTCCCACTATTATTAAAAAATGAAAATATAAAAAGAGTATGAAATAATTTTCATGAAAATATAAAAATATGAAAAACAATCCTCTTAAATTAACATTTATCTCTTTTAAAAGATAATTTAATTCAAATAGACTGATTATGTAAAAAATTTGTCTTAGAATTACGGTGCGACAGGCTTAAGAGTAATTATTTCTCATTCAATTAAGACAGGCTTAAGATTAGAACTCTTTGTCTTTCATTCAATTTAAAAAATTTAAGATTTAACTATCTTTTTAGTTGTTTACATTTTTCTTTTTTATCTTTAGAAAATTATTATTTTAATTTATAATTCTTATAAATTATATTTATTTTATTTTTAGTCCTTAAAACATTTTAAATAATGCTTTGAACAATAAAAAAAATTATTTAAATGACTATATAGATGAAAAATAAAATAAACATAATTTGTAAGACCTAAAAACAAAAATTACAAGAATGAAAAATAAAAAAAAAAAACTGTTAAGTTATAAGGACTAAAAATGTATTAAAATCAAAATTTAAACCCAATCTTATTTTATGGTGAAAAAAAAAAATTTCTTTGTATACAAGGCACACAAAATAATATCCTTTATATTGATTTCATTTTATGATATTATAGTACCCAACACTTTACCATCGCTTCTCGTCTTCTCTTCATGCAATTGACATCGCCGCCAAAGATGATTTTTGGCAACAATACACCCCCTGAAATATAATACCATAGAATGAGTATTTATTGTAGCTTGTTGAGATATTATTTTGTATATTAATAAAAAATATTATTTTGTGTGGTTGAAATTAAATATTGTTACATTTGATTAATTTAATATATAATTTTTTATATTATATGTGGTGGGTGATGATGCTTTTAAGAAATATTTTATTTTTAAAGTTATAAATATTATATTACCAGTTCAATTATGGTTCTATAATTGAATTATTAAATCTTAAACTAGTCTTTTTGTTGATTTAATGACCTATTTGATTTTAAAAACATTGGCATAAATCAAGCTTTTCCAACCTTTTTAGCCTCAAAGGTTAAGTTCGACGAATCATTTCAATTAGTTTTTAATTTTTTTATTAGTTGAAAAATTTGTTTGAATATTTGGTAAACAAATTTTTTTAAGTAACTTTTAACGTTTTTTAAACATTATTTGAAATAATTTTTTTTAAAATGATAGTTTCTAATTTTTATTATAATTTTATTCACTTTTTATCCATAAAATATATATTCAATTTTCTTTTCTTTAATGCATTTATGTTATTTGATATTTTTCACTATTTCAATAGATTGTTTTATTAATTACGTATAATTTAATAAATTAATTTAAAAGTTTTTAATTTTCAATTATTACTTAATTTTTCACCTTCTTACTAACGTTTCTCTTTATTTTGTTAAAGATAATATAAATTAATCGTTGCTCAACTTTTTTCTTCTTCTAATGGTCAGTAATTTTGGGTTTCTCTAATTGATCAACAATTATGAATTCAAATTCACGATACACAGCTGTTTTATAAAAGTTCTTTTAGTTCTAACAGAATTATTTCTCATATAATATACATGGAGTTGCATTAAAAAAATTGAACCCAAAAATCAGTGTTTTTAATTTATGATTATTCGTTAAAAGTAGAAAAAAAAAGGGATAACATTTTTTGAGCCGTATCCTAAGTTATTACATGGCTATATTGGTCTCACGCAGCCTTTTATCCAGTATCCACCACTCGTAAATGTTTACGGCATAAATAGCGGGAAAAAAAATTAAAATATTATAATTTTAATAATTAATTACGAAAATACTTTAGTTTGAAAATTATTTGTATATCTGTGGCAGTCAATCACATTCAGGCTATACGTGTTGAAACACGTCCTAGCCAAGCGTGACTAAGCCCCTAACACGCCCCGTCCGGACATGTTTAATCACATCTCCACCAGGCGTGATCCATGAAGCAGTCATGCCTCATACAGATATGACCATGCTACCCTATTTAAAGCCAAAATTTAGCATTTACACACCACTTCTGCATCTCTCCAGCTGTTCTCTAACTTTTTTCTAGATTCGTGTTTTAATTCGAGATTTTGTGTAGTGAAACTCTGTCAGTCAAGTAAGTTTTGCTCAAATATCTACTTTTTAAATTACATAGAAATATATTATATTATTGTCTTAGAGAATTATTATTGATCTAGGAAATTGTTACTGACTTATATTGGAAATAGTTACTTGTTAGTTGTTATACTTTTATTGGCTTACAATATTATTAGTTAGTGACTTGGAATATTATTAGTTAGTTACGTAAGTTATGACCTAAGTTTTCATTAAGGACTTACGTAAGACATAGATAATCAATTATTAAAAATATTTTTTTTCCAAATTAAATAAATAATCATAATATGATTATAATTTTTTTTCATTAGATTTGTGGCATTTAATATGTATGGCTATTTTTTTTTTAATTTCAAGTTTTTTAAATAAAAAAATATGAAATAATAACATAGATTCTTGGGGAAAGAATACATTCTTGGGGAAA
Organism: Glycine tomentella; assembly: GCA_007407185.1. Lineage (NCBI taxonomy): Eukaryota > Viridiplantae > Streptophyta > Magnoliopsida > Fabales > Fabaceae > Glycine > Glycine tomentella. The sequence goes on from PYAF01005890.1 coordinate 353,308, forward strand.
GACATGAGTTTAATCCCTGCAGAATACATTATTGGGGAGGTGATGAGTCTTAAGTGTGATTAAATCCTAAATCGAGTGATTATGGTTGTTAATAAATAAAATAGATATACCTACACTATTGGTGTGATGATAGGAGATTACGTTATGTGGTTTTCAGAGACCTGTTAGATGATTTTAACCATTATCGCTGCCTGTGAATGCTCTCATGAAAATTGATGTGCAATGGACTCGAAATTAGGTATTTGGAATTAAGATAATGTGCATTTGTAGTTGTGGCATACCTCTAGGTTGAAAATTTAGTGTGTTTTGAATTTCATTGATTTCAGCTCACCCTAAATTTCATTCTTCAGTCCTTTTACATTTGGTGCATTGGAATGCCCAAACTTAGAATATTATTAATTAGTGACCTAGGTTATCATTAAGGACGTACCTAAGATATATGTTTATTGGTTTAGAATATTATTAGTTAGTGACTTTGGTTATGGCCTAGGTTTTCATTAAGGACCTATGTAAGACATACATAATCAATTTGTCTACATAAGAGTGTGGTTGATAGAATGGAGAAATAGAAAGATAGAGAAAAATAAGGTGAATCTCACCTTTCACAATTTAATTCAAATTTCTCTTTCTATTTTTATTTTCTCAACCAAATACACTTTTATTTTATGTTTGAAAGGAAAAAAAGAAAATAGAGATAACAAAATAAGAACAATAATATATTTTGTTTTATTTGGATTAAGAAAAAAATTAATTTATAAAAACAAAAACTTTAATTCTTCTTTTCTTTCATTTTTCTTGTAATTCAAATTTTAATTTTTTTTTTCTTTCTTTCCATTCTCTTTCACTCGTTTCAAAACATAGGTTTAATTTTTAATGTTTACATCCTAAATGAGAAAGCATGTCATCACCACAATATGTTCTCCAAGGCATTGGCAAAAAAATTAATCTATGTTGAAAATTTAGTGTGTTTTGAATTTCATTGATTTCAGCTCACCCTAATTTTCATTCTTCAGTCCTTTTACATTTGGTGCATTGAAATGTTCAAACTTAGAATATTATTAGTTAGTGACCTAGGTTATCATTAAGGACATACTGTAACGACCTAATTTCTAAGTTGATTTTATTACTAGTATTTTTATGTAGAATAAATTTTTTTCAAGAAACGTGTATTAGAAAAAATTCTAAGTCATAAAATTTACAAAATATGTAAAGACTAATACATTAGTCAATGTCTCTGTTACAAAAGTTTATACAAGTACAAAACTCTTTCCGAAATCCAGCCTAGTACATAGCTCCTTCAATATATCAGCACTATTCCAGAACCTCAAGGAACCTGACCATGGCTGCCATCTAAGAAAAACATGAAACAAATATTGTGAGAAATAAATTTCTCAATAGGCAAAGCTAAATCCCGACCTTATTAGTAGGTTAGTAAAATCATCAAATAATCAAACACATCCACAAGAAATATGCAAACTATATGAATGCATGAGATGAACTATCCCAGGGCAAATGGCCTCCACATATCGTACTGAATGTGGCCACACTGAGTGTGGACGCTGTTATAGTCTTACGCAAACATGCATGAATTTGCCATATATCCTTGCACCTGGGTACTACATATCGTACTGTATGTAGCATCAGATTCTGTTTCCCCAAAGCCTCGTACTGGACTTGGAAACATGGAAACATGAATCCACCTATCTTAATCACACCAACATCCATAAAAATCAAATCCATAAGCAAAATACATATTACCTTATGGAAAATATTTTCATCATATCATCATATGTATCATAAGTATGGTTAAACCGTTATATCTTATTCAAGCAAAATTATTACCAACTTAGGCATGACCAAAGAATATCCTCACAGAAAATTATGTTAGTAATCTAACTAATAATCCATAATATGTCTTTCAAATAATTTATAATCCCTTGAAATTTTCATAATTAAAGATTAAAACCTAGTATGCATCTTTTATTCTCCTTTCACCTACCACCTCACTAATTAATCATCAAATCAAATCATCAAGTATTTAAACCATTCAACTACATACCATTCATCCTCTACTTCAAAAATTAAATCAAAAATGTCCATAAAAATATAAACAGACAATCCAAAGTATCATTAAAATCACCTCAAAAGATCATCAAATGGACTTCCATACTTCACTAATATTGATAGGTATAAATCATAGTCTATCTTATAACTTAAATCAACATATTCTCATCAAAGAATAACCTTTAAACATCATGAAATTTAAGCCTAAATATCAACCATAAATCAGCCTACTAAAGCATGTAAATCAACCTAAACCATTGATTAACTAGAGATTTAAGCTTAACCTACCTCAAGTGAGTTTGAGTCTTGATATCCTTCTAAACTTGTTAAGTCCTTCCTAAGGTTGTTTTCCTCTACACGTAATTTCTTCAAGGTGATGGGGTTTACTTGATTTAAGCTTTAAAGGGAAAGATGAAATGAAATGAAATGAAAGTGGTGTGAGGGAGAGAGTTCACGTGAGGTTTGAAGAAAGGAATGGTCTTGGAATTGGCTTGTACTTAGGTTCCTCCTCCTCCCTTTATATAGTGGTGAAGAAATGATTACTTAGAG
>PYAF01005890.1:356020-384163 GCA_007407185.1 Glycine tomentella
GAGTGTCCTACCACTTGGCATGATCTTAGAGCTTCTTCTCTTTTGCTTCCAAGTGTCCAAGCTCTTGAAGTTTCTCCATTTCTCTTGCATTTTCGTGGAGTAGCTTGCCAAGGAAGACTTTAATGCTTTTTTTTTTTCATTCTTGAGTTTTATCCCAAACCTGTTTTAGTAAAATTCTAATTCTGGATTCGTTAACCGTTGGATCTCTTTAAAATTTTAAAGGTACTATACTATCTCACATGTGTAACTTTTTTCATTAAAATAATGTCTAGAGTTGTCCACGTGCAAGATGGAAGAGTGTAGAGAAATCTTGGCTTGATTTTTATGTTACCTTGCATCCATGCCATACAAGTGTCTTGCCACTTGTTTTCATCCTATGGCTTATCTTCCAAGTGGCTAAATTCAAGAAGCTTCTTCCTCATTCTCAATGCTTCTCCACGTAAATGACAAGCTCAAAGGGAAGGAATACAATTTTTTCTTCCTTTTATGCTATATGTGGTCATTTTTTTATGATGAATAAAAATCTAGTTTCAATATGGTATTTTCTTAAAAAGAAATCCAATTTAATTTGAATTCTTTTATTTAAAGAAAATTTTGAATATTAGAATTCTAGATGTTCCTAAGAATTTATCCCAATGATAGTTTAAATTAATTCCAAACAGTCTTATACAGGGCAATACATAAACCTTTCATTCTAGACTACATCTTTATCTTGTTTTTGATTGGTCTATACTTCTTCTGAACGTCAAAATTACTAAACCATTTTAAATAAGTCTATTCATCCTATAATTAGGAGAAAATTCTATAAATTTTATGTACTATTTTTCCATATTTTTCTGATGCTTGAGTTTTTTTTAATACAGCCCCTCAAAGTTGTCATCTTTTAAAATTTGTAGAAATTTTATTCTAGAGTTTTGTGTCACAAAATATGTTGATACTTAGTCAGCTAAGTGTATTCTATAATTTCATCAAGTTTCTTCAAAATTTCTAAAGTTATTTGAGCATTTTTGGCCTAGGGGCATTTTGGTAATTATGTCATTCAACCTAGGGGTATTTTGGTCATTTTCAAAAATGTCCAAGGGCATTTTTTGTAATTTTCATCTTAAGGGTTTTCTAGTAATTTCTACTTCATGGAAAAAGTGATATAGTTATTTTTCTCTAAACATACTTGCATCCAATTATCATCACATTTTTGTAATTTTGGGGATGTTACATTTCACCCCCCTAAAAAGAAATTTTGCCCTCAAAATTTGTAATTACTTGTGAACAGTTTGGGGTACTTCTTTCTCATTTCTGATTCTAGCTCCCAGGTACATTATTCCAAACGTCCTTGTCCCCATGCTACTTTTACCAATGGTACAGACTTATTTCTTAATTGTTTTATTTCTCTATCCAAAATTCTTGTCGGGGGCAAGCTCATAGTTAAATTATCTTTTAACTGTATTCATTCAGACTCTAAAATGTGACTCGGGTCAGAAATATATTTCTACTTTCATGGAATACAGTTGCTGGTAACCCTCAGAATGTGATATACTTCACGAAGGCTCACATTGCACGAATGTTAGGATCCTGGATCCTTTGCTACATTATGTTATATTTTTGTTTATGTAACTATGCTGTGACTTATAGGTTGATGGTATGGAGAATTTGTATTTTATCACGACGGCTGGGCAATTTGGGATCAATGGTTTGGACTATGTATACGACGAAGTAGGTCGTCTAATTGTTGTTTTCAGAGAGTCCGCTCGGGTGGAGGAGGCAGGTTTAGAGGCACTACTGACCCAGCTTCTGGAGGAGCCACAGTTATCCATCGACATTGGGTGTCGTGCAAAAGAGTGTCGAGGGTTAAGACGCCGTCAACGACCTATTACACCAGTTCCTGAGCCTATTCATGCACCCAGGCCATGCATGAGTGGATGGATTAAGCCACCCTTCATGGGTCATGAATACAGTGTTCATTAGACATATTACGACCCTACACAGGTAGAGGCTGATACATTTTATCGGCCAAATGCCCCACCGATGGACACAGAAGGCCAACCTGTGTATCATGTCAGTCTAGTATCGATGCCATGCGGGGATCATGCAGGGAGCAGTAGTCAGGGAACTCGTTTGTGGGATGATGCAACTATTGAGATCTTTATAGGCAAATAGATTTTTCACCACACCAATCAGACTATCCTCCAGAGCTGCCAGTCGAGGACACGCCACCTCCATATCATGTGCAACACCCTTCTGTTGCTCCACAGTATTTGCGTGGACGTGGTAGACGTAGATTGCCAGATCGTTAGACGCGTCATTAGCAATGGCCTCCTGCTTCGTAGACTTTATATTTTGTTATTTAATTTGGTTTCCATTATTATATTTAACTATGTAATTGTTAAACATGTTTTGATTATGAACATTTTTTTATCGCCTATATTTGTCATGGACATTGTTAGGTTATGAAATATGTCATTTGCTACGGACTATGTTAAAACATAAAGCAACAAATAACAAAAAAGAACACCTCAAAAGCAAAACATTATGAAATGTAACAAGATAAAAAAACATTAACATATCCAAAATTAAATGTTGCAGTGGCCAATAAATTTGACAGGATGCATGCCTAATACACCATGTGGAACTAAAAAAGGACATTGACAATACTGTCACGATAGTAGTTTAGTCACGCTCGATGCAGGCGCGATTGGTCACGCCCCACAAGACGGGAGTTTGCATCCTTATATATACCCTGTTAATTTTGTGCTTAATCCAACAGTTGAGATTGAGCACAACCACCTTGGATATATCCTAATAATAGTAATTAAATTGATCTTGTAACTCCACAATCACACTCATCGTCATCATTAAAACGCATTCACACATAGAAATTGGCGCGCACATTCAACAAAGCAATTAATAGCCACCTTTAGTTACATATGCTTCACTCTCATTCTAAAATGGTATTTTGGTTCAAACGAGTAGTGGAAGCAAGGTCTGGTCTTTGTCTTGTTACCTGTCATTGGAAAATTGTTGTATTATTTTTAATAACACCAAACAAAAGCTATGTAAATGTGACGATCGCTGTTAAGTTTCAGAAGTCTTTTATGCTTTTGAATGAAATAAAAAGAGAAATAGCAAATGATTATCTCACTCTCTTCCTTCCTTGCTAACTATTCACTCTTCTTCTCATGGCAGAAAAGCACAACCACCGTGACGTCGTTATTCTTCCGCCCTCGGTGGAGACTATGATCGAGAACATCTGCCACAACCAGAACTAGCCTCCGCTCGATTCCGACGCCCGCCGCCGGCTCGCCGCCGTGGGAGAGGAACGATCCCTTTGCATTCTCAACACAATCGTCGCAACCTATATCCGATCATCTTTCGCAGGCTTCATCATATACATGCTCAAAAACAACAACAACAACAATAATAGTAATAATAACAACGACGATAATAATAACAATTCTCACTCTCAACCTGAACCCTCCACGCAGCAACAACGACAAGAGTTGAGTCATTGACAACACTATGACGATTAACAACACTTTGTGGTCCTTTATACTGTAGCCAATAAATTTCACTGATATGTAAAATGACATTGATAACACTACCACGACAGGAGTTTAGTCACACCCCATCCAGGCGCGAGTGGTCACGCCCCACACAGACGGGGCTTTACACCATTATATATACCCCACACAGGAGTTTAATCATCCCACACAACATACCTCTGCAAACGAAACTCAATCTCAATATAATGACATTCTTAGGTGAAACAAGCTCTCAAAACATTGATAATTCCAAATTAGCATTTATTTTTCTGAATGGATCAATCATACACAATGAAAACTGGTGTTTCTTTCGAATTTCCTACTCCAATACCAATGCGAGTTCCCGATGAATGTTACTTTCAGTCACTCAAGAGTAGAATGCACAACACCCTTCTACTCACAAATGACCAATCTGTGGATGAAATTTACTATCGACAACCATCCATCAATACAGGTAAGTGTTGATTTGAGGGGGAGTTACTTGAAGCACAAAGAGATTTTGACGACAAAGAAGTGTTTTGGACTTTCAACATGATTGAAGCATTGAAGAAAAGCTTGTGATCAAATGTAAAAGGAAAGAAGTTTTCTGATGATCCAAGTTATTGCATTCATATCATTCATAAGCTTAAGAATTAAATCACAAGGCATTAGGAAATTATTCTAAATCTTGAAATAAACTAAGTGTCTTTTGGAAAAATAGCATTTCACTGGTTTAATAGATCAATAAAAGCAAAGAATCGATTATTTTGTTCTTGATGCTTTCTGGAAAAATCTCAAGAACATTTTAATCGATTACACTATCGGATTAATCGATTATTTTAAATTAGAATAAATATAATATGCCTTAGTGACCTTTTTAATCGATTACTACTAATCTGTAATCGATTACATTACCCATACAGATTATATCATCACTCTGGATTAATCAATTACCAATTATTGTAATCGATTATTTAGTTCAAAGCATGTTTTTCATAATGTCGACTTTAATCGATTTCCAAATATTGTAATCGATTACATAGTACAAACACATTTTATACATTGCCGGGTTTAATCGATTACATGTCGGGATAATCGAGTAAATTGCTCGTTGTAGTTACCCAGAATCTTTATGAACACTTTAATCGATTACAGGAGCATGTGTAATCGATTACATATGCTAAATAATCGATTACAGGAGCGCATTTAATCAATTACAAGCGGTTACAAAAATTATTATAAATAGATCCAATGCTCAGCTGATTTACAGACTTGAATTTTTCGTATTCTGAGCATTCAAAAGCTTTCTAAACATTCTCTAAGTGATATTTTCAGGTTCATTGAGTTCTTGCTTCCACAAAACTCTTATGGGTGTTTAAAGATTGAGTGAAACAAGATTTTCTTTTCAAAGATCAAGGAAAGCCATGTTCTGAGTTTGTTATTTGCATTTGATGTGTTGCAAATACATCTTAGTTTTAGGCTAGTTTTAGGTTATAATTTAGTTAAATAATTAGGAAAATAGATTAGAATTAGTTAAGTTTATTATGTTATTGTTTTAAATCTCATTTCAATACATTTGAGCATTTTCAGGATAAAAAGAGGAAGTTCCAGCAAAGAAAAGAAGAAAAGCCAGATCAAAGTCCCGCGTGACTCGCGCCAGGAGCCGCGCCGATCGTGCTAGATGGTGAATTGAAGGCCCTAGTTTCGAAGACTCCACGCAATTAGCGTGGAGGTTCACGCCACCAGCGTGACAAGGCCGCAAGCACCGCGCCACCAGCACCAAAGTCGCGCCATCAGCGCCAGGGACAGAAGAAAGGCCATTTAACTCTGACAACCCACGCGGTTAGCGCCACAAAGCTCAGCATCAGACATTCAGCTCGAAGACTCCACGCGGTTAGCATGGAGGATCACGCGGTCAACGCCAACCATTCGAACATCCCGTGCGAATCGCGTGGAGAAGATCCTGTTTCCTTATTTAACTTATCTGTTTCGGGATTGAGCACTATTTTAGGCTTTATTACTGTAATTAAATCATTCTATAAATACAAAGCCTCTGAGGACTGAAGGGAATCATCCATTATTCATCTAAAAACCACATTCCATCATTCTAAACCTCTGGAAATCAAGAATCAAGGTTAGGGTTTCAGCACAGTCATGTATTATTCAACAGCTTTGATTTTCTTGAGGCCTATGGCAGGTTAAATCTTGTATTGTGGGAAGGCCATGAACTGATGTGAACTCCTCTATAATTTGACTGGTATTGAATAATAATGTTTTGATTGTTTTATTCTATTCTATTCTTATTTTCTATTCTTATTTGGAACTGATCACTTCAATTAAGTATTGAGGGTTAGGATTCGCAATAGGGACGTTGGGGTTCTAATTTCTGACCTATTTAGAGTAACAGTTGTTCACCACCTAGGGATAGGGATGCGTGGCTGCAGAAATTATGATATGGTCTTTTAAATGCTTAAACTGATAGATTTCACTAAGGAATTAGGTTTTCGATTCAGGTTAAAGGGTTAATTCACTAAGGGATTAGGGATTAACTAATCTAGAAAAGACTTATTTTTTGAACAATCATAACAAGAAACCCTTATGATTTATTCTCTAAATGCTTAGTTTGACAGGATTGATAAGGGGTTAGGATTCTTGATTGAATTAAAGAGATAAGTCGCTAATAATTTAGGACTTACGATATTAGGAGAGATTTATCATTGGTGTAAATTAAATTAATAAACCAATCAAGTAAAGGAGGTAGGAATCAAAGGGGATTGCGCCTGACCACAATTGTTCTTCCATTGGTAACTTCTTGATTTAATTTACTGTTTATTTAATTTCTGTTTTTACTCAACAACCAATCAATCAACAACAACTTCTTTCAACATTTTCTGTTTTACTTTCAATCACATTGATTCCTTATTACTGTGAATTTCACCTCAATCCCTGTGGAGAACGATACTCACTTACCTATTTTATTACTTGAAACGATCGGTGCACTTGCTGTGGTGCGAACATATTAAATCGCTAATAGCATTCAACCTGGTAAAATAATTTCATGCATATCAATCTTTGGATCATCAGGTGATTTCTTTCCTTAATCTTTGAATGTTGTAATTCTCTGTTGAAATTTGTATTGACTTGTCTATTGTATTTTGGGTTCTTGCTTGTATTTTAGAGATAGTGTTTCTCTAAGTGTTGCTGGGTAGTGTTCTCAGCTGGGTTTGGTCACTAAGGATCTAATAGGATTTTAAATCTCTGAACTTTATCTAGGGTTGATAAAGAGAGACTTGTAATAATCTTGTAAGAACTAAAATTTACAATAGTGGAACTCTACTCTAGTGTTGAGTAGAAGAACTGGATGTAGCTGCATAGTGTTTGAAGTGAACCAGTATAAACTCTTGTGTGTTATTTTAATTTTGCATAATTGATTGTGTGAATCATTCTTGATTGTTAATTCTGCTATTTACCACATTCTTGAATCATTACATTCTTGAATTAATTCTTGGGTTGAATAAAGGTTCTTGGTTTTGTGATAAAGATCCGAAAGGGCAAAAACTCTGATTTTGATTAATAAAATTTTAAAATTACCAAGGCTAACCAATTCACTGCCCCTCTTGGTTAAGTGTGAAGTATTCCTATATTTTACAGTAAGGAAATTTTTTTTCATTCGTTGCAACTGAAAAATGATGATGATGTTTGCACTATGTTGGTGTGCCATGAAAAACTCCCGTCTATTGGTCCTATAGAATTATTATGTATCATAAGCAGAACACCCGATGGTGTACTCAACCTACTTCGATCCACCATCGCTCCCACTCATGATGCACTGTTGTACTACAACGACAAGTGGAACATACCACGACAAGACAATTTTTTGGGTTACTCCTTTACTGGAACAAATCCAATAAGATTTCAAATTCCTTTTGGATGCAATATCGAAACACTCAAGGATATAATCAAGCAAGTTGCGCCGCTACGAGTTCCCCCTTATGGAATTCACGAATCACAGGTTGTCAGACAATTGTTCTTCCGACAACCAGGCCGTGCAAAATATTCAGAAAACTTAGTCGAATATGAAATAATACAACTGAAAAACGATGAAGATTTATTGAAGGTGTTAGCAGAATTGAATTACTGGAAGCGTTTCTTTCCAATAGAAATTTTAGCTATTTTTAACAAACTAGTAATCCAACTAATGGAAGATGACGTGTCCGCTACACAACGTCTTCCAACTTATGATTAGTTTCCTGATTCTCATGTTTCAATTGTTGTTGTTAGAACCTTTCGTTGTTTTCGTTATTTTTAGCAAACCAATAATCCAACTCGTTGTTTTATTAGCTTTCCATCATTATGTTTATCTATGTAATTGTTCATGTTTTTTGTTGTTTTGATGTTTTAAATTCATCGTAGCATATAATATAACTGAGATGAGTGGTTTCACTGGAAGTTTGGTTTATTTTCAAATGTTCATTATGAAAGATAACAACATAAAGAAAACATTGACACCAACATAAAGAAATCATGATGTAGATGGACGACTAGGACAATTTCGACGGTTATGACCAGGTAATCTGCATATACCACACCTAATACGACTTTGACTAGCTTCAACTTCATTCATCTCATTGCGTATTCTAGTTGACTTTGGACGACCCTTTGCACGCAACATAGACTTGTTAGGTATGACAATTGGATCTGTACTAGGTGCAATTGCTTGCTAATTACCAATTGGCTGCCATGGAAATGAATAAGCTTGTACCAGGTTTGTTATAAGGAGTACGTCATCCACATATTGTGACGGTGCCTAACGAACATGTAAAGCAGCTGCTGTGGCATGACTACAAGGATACTTGAATGCCTTAAATTTCCCACACTGACAAAACCGCTCAGGGAGGTTTACCGAATACGATTTGTCGTAACCATTGTCAACCTCAAATACAGATTGTTCAACATTATATGTACGAACATAATGAGCAGTAACATTGGTCTCATTAGCCTTCAACATAGCAACCACATTTTTGCAATGAGGATAAGGACCTTGCAGTTCATTAAGAGTCGATCGCTCTCTGGAAACAAAATATTCCACCAATATGCTATATGTGTGCGTAACCAACGCGATTATTGGCATGTTCCTTGCACCTTTTAAAATCCTGTTTACTGACTCGACCAAATTTGTTGTCATATGTCCATACCTTCGTCCTTCAACATCATATGCATGTGTCCACTTTTCCTTCGGGATGGTATCAATCCAGTTTGTAACCTCAGGACTCACATCACGAAAACTTGCAATGGCTATCTCAAAATCAACAATAGAAGGAGTATAACGTGCACACAAATTAAATAACATTAAAATTTAGTTATACATGCAAAATGAATAGATGAGTTTTTAACCATACCTAAATTCATAACTGCTATCTTCAAATTTTCATTTCTGAACTTTTGATTAAAATTGCTCGCAATATGATGAAGGCAAAAGACATGATAAGCATGTGGTGGTTGCCACCCACGGTGCCTCTCAACTGCAGACAATATGCTTCGATGCCGATCAGAAATAAGACAAATATTTGTCTTCTATGTAACATGCGTGCGAATGTTATCCAGAAAGAATTCCCAAGCTTCCAACGTCTCACCCTCAACAATAGCAAATGCAAGTGGCAAACATTCATTATTTTCATCCCGAGCTGTGACAATCAACAATTTTCCTTTGTACTTGTCATATAAATGAGTGCCATCAATTTGAATAACCGGCTTACAAAATTTGAAAGCCTCGCAACATTGTCTGAAGGTCCAAAAAATGCGGTGAAACACGCGTTTTCCATGAACGATTCTATGAGCCACATAATTTTTTGTTTGAAGATGATAAACAGAACCTGGTGAAAAGCGAAACATATATTCACACCATCTCGGCAAAAATGCATATGATTCCTCCCAATCACCATAGATAATTGCCATTGCTTTCTGCTTTGCATACCATGCCTTTCTATATGAAACTTTGTATCCATAGGAATGAGTTATCCTTTCCTGGACTAGTCCAATTGAACATGATGGATCATGCTTTATCATTCCTAATAAAAAAAAAATAACCACGTTATCATTAATAATAATAATAATAATAATAATAAAATCATTAATTCTCATCATTATCATCTCATCCAATAACGTACCTAGTACGAGTGAAACAATAACATTAGTATCAAGTTGTTTGTGATCCTGAGAAATGTGATCATTTAAGCAATTGTGATCCCCACCCCATTTAGTAACCACTCATCTTTCACCGAATGTTGGTGTTATAATATTGGTTGTTAAACATTAATTTATGTATTATAGTCTTTTAATATGAGATTTTTTTGTCATATTGAATTTAATCTTCTTGTATTCTTTTATGTTACAAATTATGTTGCATTTTTTTCCATCATTTATACAATTTAGCCTTATTCATGCTTTTTTTTTTATATATATGTATATTTTTAAAATTTACATTAACGTATCCAAATCCTTTTTTTTTAAATCCCTTATCTTACCTGGTACCGCATGCAACGTAGCCATTACCATATAGTTAGATTTGCTGTCCCTCCATTTCTATATATATCTTTGGGTTTCTATCATCTAATTCAAAGCGTGCAGTCTTGAAGCAGAAGGAAAGTAAAGAAAAGGTAAACTCTTTTCTATAGTTGCAATGAGCATATATACGTTATACACTTTTACTCTTTAATTTTGAGCTTATTTAAGATTTGATGTGGCGATTTTATTAGCATTTCATATTCCATTAACTTTTTTCGTCCTCTTGTCCTATGCCCAGCACAATAACATACTACAACAGACCACTACTTCAATCTGTCTGTGATCTATATCTCATTGCATTGCATAGTTTGCATACTGGATATTTAATTTGTCTTGCATAACTTAATTTGGATTAAATCAAGTTATAACATTTATTTATGGGTAGCTCGTTCATGATCAACTTGATTTGAACTTCATCAAATGTAGGTTCAGCCAATAATATTAAGTTTATCTCATATTCTTTGTATTTTAATTTTTTTATATTGTTTCAAATTAAAATATTGTGTTCTATTGTTGGTAATTTTTTATATATATATATATTTTGTAATTTAAATATTTTAGTTCAATTGAACTTATTCTATTGTTACATTTTTTTGTGTTTAATTTCAAAGATGTATTTTAATAATAAAATAAAATTAAAATACAAAGGAATAAAAACACTATATTTAAACTCAAAAATAGAAATAGACAATATTTTAATAAAAAAAATTGGATATATAGTTAGAGTACCCGAAATGTATGTTAGGGTGAGTTGTTGTCCAATCTTTTTTATTTTAAAAATGTAAAAGTAATGGAATACTAAATATTGCTATTTTTAACTAAACAGTTATAAATCAAATTTATTTCATTTTAGTAAAATATTTTAAAATGAATCTATTTAATAATTGGAATATGAATTAAAAAATAAAATACACGAAGGAATGTGTTCAATAAAATGTGTGTAAGTGTTCGTAATATTTATAAAAAAATGTTATAGTTTATCATTTCATTGTGTCATGTTAAATATTTTATTTTATTTCATTCATGTCTTTCTTGACCTTCTAAACGCATAATTATAAATCTATTGATATATAATATATTTCTATTTTCATATAGTTATCACAAACTTAGCAGCTTCTCAAACTACAAAGTGTCACACTTTTAAAAAAGATTTCAATGATACAAAAAAAAAATTATTTTTAGTTTAAATAACTTAAACATAAATACAGATAATTAAAAGGAAAAAATAAATATTCAAAAATAAAAAAAATAAAAGAAATAACAAAAAACATAAAAAAAACCACGTTATGAAATCGGTTGTTGGGGTTTGAATATAAAAAAACACAAAAAAAAATTATTGAATAGGAAATTTTTATATATTTCATTCCCGTAATTTTCATGTCAATAAATCCATTAAGACAACTTTCAGGTCTTGATTCGACCACAAATGCATGAACTAAGTGACAAAACATATGAAAAAATTACTAAAACTTGAAGATTTCAATCCATGAGGGTAACTTTGAACACTTAGATTCTTATTTGTATCAAGTGTTTTGGTTAAAACAATTTCATTTCCATAGTTTTCATGTCAATAAAGTCATTAATTCAATTTTCGGGTCTCAATTTGACCCTCAAACACAAGAACCAAGTGACAAAAGATAAGAAAAAATTACTAAGACTTGAAGATATGAATCCATGAAGACAACTTTGGGCACTTAGATTCTTATTTGTATCAATTGTTTTGGTTAAAATGATATTTCATTCCCATAGTTTTCATATCAACAGTGCCATTAATTTAACTTTCGGGTGTTGATTCGACCCTCAAACACATGAACCAAGTGGCAAAAGATAAGAAACAATTACTAAGACTTGAAGATATGAATCCATGAAAACAACTTTGGGCACTTAGATTCTTATTTGTATCAGGTTTTTTTTGGTTAAAATAATGTTTCATTTTCATAGTTTTCATGTCAATAAAATTATTAAGACAACTTACGGGTCTCAATTCAACCCTCAAACGCATGAACCAAGTGGCAAAATATAAGAAAAAATTGCTAAGACTTAAAGATATGAATCTTTGAGAGAAACTTTAGGCACATAGATTCTTATTTGTATCAGGTGTTTTGGTTAAAATAATATTTCAATCCCATACTTTTCATGTCAACAGAGCCATTAAGGGTCTTGATTCGGCCCTCAAACGCATGAAATAAGTGACAAAATATAAGAAAATATTACTAAGACGGTTGTCAACCGACGTAAAAAAATTTATGTTTTAACAACACCTATAACAACGACGGTTGTTGAACCGATGTTGAAAGGGGTAAATAACCGACGGAAAAAGTGGTTTTTGTAGTAGTGAGACTTATGATATGAATCCATGAGGACAACTTTGGGCACTTAGTTTCTTATTTGTATAAGGTGTTTTGGTTAAAATAATGCTTCGTTCCTGTAGTTTTGATGTCAATAAAACCACTAAGACAACTTTAGGGTCTTGATTCGACCCTCAAACGCATGAACCAATTGGCAAAAGATAAGAAAAAATTACTAAGACTTGAAGATATGAATCCATGAGGGCCACTTTGGGCATTTAGATTCTTATTTGTGTACTGTTTGTAAAATATGGGAACACTTCACACTTAACCAAGAGGGGGGGGGGGTAAATTGGTTAGACTTGGTAATTTAAAAATTTTCTTGATCAAAATCAGAGTTTTGCCCTTTTTGGATCTTTATCACTTTTGAAACCAAGAACCTTTATCCAAACATCAATCCAAGAGATGTAATGCTTCAAGAATTTGATAGATAACAAGAATTCACAAAAGACAATCAAATATGCAGAATTAAATCAACACACAGAGAATTATATTGGTTCACTTCAAACACTATGAAGTTACATTCAGTTTTCTTCTACTCAACACTAGAGTAGAGTTCCACTATTGTAAATTTCAGTTCTTACAAGTTATTACAAGCCTCTCTTTATCAACCCTAGATAAACTGTTTTTGAGATATTTGATGATCCTCTTGACTGTTGTAAGGTGAGACTCTTTTGGATTTGCTTGGTATCTTGCACACAAGCAAACATTTAGCATGATATTCGATCTATTAGCTGTCAAGTAAAGTAATGAGCCAATCATTCCTCTATATTTGGGTTCATCAACTTTCTTTCCTTTTTCATCTGAGTCAAGATAAGTTGAAGTTGCCATAGGAGTTGCAGCATCTTTGATTTTCTCCATTTCAAACTTCTTGATCACTTCAAGGCAATACTTGGATTGATTGAGAAAAGTTTCATTCTTCATTTGTTTAACTTGAAGTCCTAGAAAGAATGTTAGCTCTCCCATCATAGACATCTCAAATTCATTTCGCATAGCTGCAGAAAATTCTTTACAAAGTTTTTGATTAGTTGAACCAAAAATAATATCATCAACATAAATTTGAACCAATAAGAAATCATTGTCCTGCCTTTTGATAAACAAGGTTTTATCAACATTACCCCTTGTGAAAGATTGTTCAAGCAGAAATTTGCTTAACCTTTCGTACCATTGTCTAGGAGCTTGTTTCAAACCATAAAGTGTCTTTTTAAGTTTATAAACATAGTTTGGGTGTTTGAAATCAGTAAAACCAGGAGGTTGTTGAACATATATGTCCTCCTCAATGTATCCATTCAAAAATGCACTTTTAACATCCATTTGAAAAAGTTTGAAATCCATGAGACATGCATATGAAAGTAATAATCTGATTGCTTCCAATCTTGCAACTGGAGCAAAAGTTTCTTCATAGTCTATGCTTTCTTCTTGGTTGTAGCCTTTAGCCACCAATCTAGCTTTATTTCTGACTATGATTCCACTCTCATCAAGTTTGTTTCTAAAAACCCATTTTGTGCCAATGGGTTTAAGAGATGAAGGTCTAGGAACAAGTTCTCAAACTTCCTTCCTCTTAAACTAATTGAGCTCATCATGCATGGCATGCATCCAATGTTCATCATTCAAGGCATGATTGATATCTTTTGGTTCAATTTGAGATACAAAGGCCATGTCACAACATAAGTTTCTAAGAGAAGATCTAGTAGAGACTCCCTTTGATACTTCATTAATGATGTTATCTAGTGAAAGGTCTCTTGTGGTTCTCCACTCTTTAGGCCTTTGACTTGGAGTTGATGGACCTTCTTCAGCACTAGATTTATTCTTCTCATTGATTGACATCTTCTCAAGCTGAATGTTCTGTTCTATTTGACCTGCATCTTCATCACAAGCTTTTTCCTCTTTTGAGGGGTTAGATTCATCACAAATTACACGGACAAATTCTTCTATGCACATGGTTCTCTTGTTGAAAACTCTATATGCCTTGCTTTGTAATGAATATCCAAGAAATATGGCTTCATCATCCTTTGCATCAAACTTTCCTAGTGATTTCTTTCCATTATTTAAAACAAAGCATTTGCAGTCAAAAGTTCTTAAGTGAGATACATTGAGTTTTCTTCCTTTATATAACTCATAAGGGGTTTTCTTCAAGATAGGTCTTATGAGTAATCTATTTAAAGTATAACAAACAGTGTTTACAGCATTAGCCCAAAAATATTTTGGTAAATTTGTCTCATTTAGAAGTGTTCTAGCACCTTCTTCAAGTGATCTGTTTTTCCTTTCCACAACACCATTTTGTTGGGGTGTTCTTGGAGCTGAAAAATTGTGGTTAATTTCATGTTCCTCACAGAAGTTTTCAAAATGTTCATTTTGGAATTCTCCACCATGATCACTTCTAATTGAGACAATTTTACATCCTTTTTCATTTTGAACAAGTTTGGCTAGTTTTCTAAAAGAATGGAAAGCATCACTCTTGGATTTCAAGAACAAAGTCCAAGTGAATCTAGAGTAATCATCTATAATAACCAATCCATAGTAATTGCCCCTTAAACTCATAGTTCTTGAAGGACCAAATAGATATATGTGCAAAAGTTCAAGTGGTCTAGAGGTGGAAACAATATTTTTGCTTTGAAAAGATGTTTTGGTTTGTTTCCCCTTTTGACATGCATCACATAGTTTGCCCTTCTCAAATTTGAGTTTTGGTAAGCCAATGACTAAGTCCCTCTTAATGAGCTTATTCATATGATGCATATTGATATGACTAGCTCTCCTATGCCACAACCATGTTTCATCTATCTTACTCATTAAGCATGTGGTTTTGTGAAATAATGCATGATCTATAGAAAGCAAGTAAACATTACCTTTCCTTTTACCAATGTAAATTACCTCTTCACTCTTACCACACATAATTTTATTACCAAAAACAACAATCTTGATTGAAGGAAATTTTATAGCCTTTGTCACATAATTGGCTGATACTAAGTAGATTGTGCTTCAAGCCTTCAACATAGAGTACATTGCTGATTTTGGTATTCAAGCTATCACCAATGCTTCCTTCACCAATGATTTTTCCTTTGTTGTTATCTTCATAAGTGACATAGCCCTCATCTTTAAAAGTAAGATTCTTGAGCAAGGACATGTCACCGGTCATATGTCTTAAGCATCCACTATAAAGATACCATAAAGAAGAGCTTTCTCTAAGACATACCTACAAAAGGAACAAATTACTTCAAAGGAGAAGGTACCCATTTGATTTTGGGTCCAAGTGGGTTAGCTGTTTTCTTTTTCTTCTCTACCCAAATGCACTCACCATTTGGGACATAAAACCTTCTTGCAAAACAATGATAAGTTGTATGACCTCTTTCCATACAATAGTGACATGTTACAGCCTTATATGAGTTTCTTGAGAATCCTTTTTGATTGAATCTTGATCTTTTCTTTTTCTTCTGTTTTGGAGGTACAAATGTTGTCTTTTGGACATTTTTAAAGCTCTTTTTATATCACAAACCAGAAGTATCACCAAACTGTTTTTGGGCATTCAACATGTCATCTAAATCACATTCTCCTTTATTGAGTTTTTCCAAGATGTCAATCAGTTCTTGATCCTTTGAAACAATCTGCAAGTATTTTTCTTCTTGATTTAATCTATATTCATCAAATACTTTTTGCAGCATCGCATATTTGTCACTAAATGTAAAGGAAGAGGTACAAACACATCCACTTGATTTGTAGCTTGAAGCAAGATTTTCATTTTCTTTCTTCAAGTTACAAACTTCAGTTTGTAAATTCATTATTTTAGCAAGATGATCCTCAATACTCTTTTTAAGCTTATTATTTGATTTAGCCAGTTTTTTGGCCTCTTTGTGCATTTCTTGAAAAGCAAAAATAGCTTGATCAAGTTCAGATGTTACCTCATCATCTTCATCCAGAAGATCATCATTTTCTTCATTGACAATTGAGGTGAGACACATGTTGGCTTCTTCTAATTCAGTAGAGGATTCAGAGGTTGAAGATTCATTGTCCTCCCAGGCAATGTATGCTCTTATTGGCTTTGTTTCCTTCTTGCCTTTGCTGTCTTGTTGCTGTTTCTTCAAGTAGATTGAGCATTCTGATTTTATGTGGCCAGGTTTACCACACTCAAAACAAGTAAAGTTGTTGTCAATCTTCTTGTTGTTGCTAGAGTTGTTGTTGGTGGAATTGTTCTTATTGTTTCTTGTGAATCTTTTGCCCTTGTTCTTCTTTAGGAATTTGCTGAACTTCTTCACAATTAGGTTCATGCTTTCCTCATCTTCTTCATCATTAGAGTTTTCATCCCTCTCCACCTTAGGTGCTGCAGTTTTCAGTGCTATTCCTTTGCCTTTTCTTTCTGCGTCTTCACCAAAGGTTAGTTGTGATAATTCAAACTCATATTCAAGTAACTTACCAAAGAGGGCAACCATGGTCATTTTCGAAAGATCTTTAGATTCTTTGATGGCTGTCACTTTTGGTTGCCAAGCTCTTGTAAGACACTTCAAAATCTTGATGTTCAATTCTTCAGCATCAAATGTTTTTCCAAGACCCAAGAGATGATTCACTATATGTGTGAATCTTGTTTGGAGCTAAGAAATACTTTCATTTTGATTCATCTTGAACATTTCATATTCATGAATCAAGGAGTCCTTCCTTGATCTTCTTACTTCCTCAGTTCCTTCATGGGTGATTTCAAGCATCTCCCACATCTCTTTGGCACTTGTACATCTAACAGTTCTGAAAAATTCATCAGAAGAAATGGCAAAAGTTATCATGTTCTTAGCTTTAAAATCATACTGAACAATTCTTTTTTCATCATCATTCATCTCATCCCAATCCTTGGGAATAATGTTATTATCTACCACCTTGATGGGCACCCTAGGACCTTTTTCTATAGCATTCCATGCTCCTGGATCATTGGATTGAATAAAGATCTTCATCCTATTTTTCCAAAAATTGAAATGATCCCCCTCAAACAAAGGAGGTCTGTTTAAGGATGCACCTTCCTTGAAGGTTATTTGTGAAGTATTCATTTTGAAAGAAAAGTGATCTTGAGTATCTTACAAGACCTAGATCTTGATGCCAATTGTAAAATATGGGAACACTTCACACTTAACCAAGAGGGGGTGTGAATTGGTTAGACTTGGTAATTTAAAAATTTTCTTGATCAAAATCAGAGTTTTTCCCTTTTTGGATCTTTATCACTTTTGAAACCAAGAACTTTTATCCAAACATCAATCTAAGAGATGTAATGCTTCAAGAATTTGATAGATAACAAGAATTCACAAAAGATAATCAAATATGCAGAATTAAATCAACACACAGAGAATTATAATGGTTCACTTCAAACACTATGAAGTTACATCCAGTTTTCTTCTACTCAACACTAGAGTAGAGTTCCACTATTGTAAATTTCAGTTCTTACAAGTTATTACAAGTCTCTCTTTATCAACCTAGATAAAGTTTAGAAATCTAAAACACTATTAGATTCTTAGAGACAACCCCACTGAGAACACTACTCAGCAAACTCCCTAGAGAAACACTATCTTTAGATTACATGCAAGAAACTCATTTACAATAGACAAACCAACACAAAATTCAAAAGAGAATTACAACTTTAAAGAATAAGGAAAGAAGTCACCTGATGATCCAAAGAATGATATGCATAAGAATGATTTCACCAGGTTGAATGCAGAAAACAAACTCAGAACATAACTTTCCTTAAGCTTTGAAAAGAGGAAATCTTGCTTCACTCATCCCTTAAAGACCCATAAGAGTTTTATGAAAGCAAGAACTCAATGAACCCAGAAATATCACTTAGAGAGTGTTTAGAATGCTTAGAATACAAATTACTCAAGTTTTGAAATCAGCTGAGCATGGGTTCTATTTATAGTGATATTTGTAACTGTCTATAATCGATTAAAAGCGCTCCTGTAATCAATTACATACGCTCCTGTAATCGATTAAATCGTTCATACTGATTCTGGGTAACTATAACGAATAATTTAATCGATTATTCCGACGTGTATTGATTAAATCCGGCATGATGAAAAATATGTTTGAACTACGTAATCGATTACAATAATTGGTAATCGATTAAATCCGACACTATGAAAAATATGTTTGAACTACGTAATCGATTACAATAATTGGTAATTGATTAAATCCGCCACTATGAAAACTATGTTTGAACTACGTAATCGATTACAATAATTGGTAATCGATTAAACCAGAGATATGGTATTTTCTATTTTGCTTATGTAATCGATTACAGCTTGGTGGTAATCGATTAAAAAAGTCACCAAGGCAGATTATGTGTGATCTAAGCCAAAATAATCGATTATTCCGATAATGTAATCGATTAAAATGTTCTTGAAAAATTTCCAGAAAACATCAAGAATAAAATAATCGATTATTTGCCTGTTATAATCGATTAAACCAGTGAAATGCTATTTTTCCAAAAAATACTTAGTTTATTTTAAAAATTTAAAACAATTTACCAATGCCTTGTGATTTAATTCTCAAACTTATGAATGATATGAATGCAATGATTGGATCATCAGAAAAACTTCCTTCCTTTTACATTTGATCACAAGTTTTTCTTCAATGCTTCAAAGGCATGTTGAAAGTTCAAAACTATCCTTTCTTGAATCGAAGTTCTTTGTGCTTCAAACAACTCCCCCTCAAATCAACACTATTTTGGTTAAAATGATGTTTCTTTCTCATAGTTTTCATGTCAATAAACCTATTAAGACAACTTTTGGGTATTAATTGGGCTTCCAAATGCATGAACCGAGTGGGAAAACATAGGAAAAAATTACTAAAACTTAAATATTTCATTAGATTCTTATTTATATCAAGTGTTTTGGTTAAACCAATATTTTATTTCCATAGTTTTCATGCCAATAAAGCCATTAATTCAATTTTTGGGTCTCTATTTGACCCTCAAACGTATGAACCAAGTGGGAAAACATAAGAAAAAATTACTAAGATATATATGAATCCATGAGGGCAACTTTGGGCACTTAGATTCCTATTTGTATCAACTATTTTGGTTAAAATGATGTTTCATTCCCATGGTTTTCATGTTAATAAAATCATTTAGACAACTTTCAGGTCTTGATTCAACCCTCAAACACATGAACCAAGTGGCAAAAATAAGAAAAAATTACTAAGACTTAAAGATATGATTCCAAGAGGACAACTTTCTTAGGTTCTTATTTGTATCAGGTGTTTTGGTTAAAATAATACTTCATTCTCGTAGTTTTCATGTCGATAAAACCATTAAGACAACTTTTAGGTCTCGATTCAGTTCTCAAACGCTTGAACCAAGTAGTAAAAGATAAGAAAAAAATACTAGGACTTGGAGATATGATTCCATGATGGCAACTTTGGGCACTTAGATTCTTATTTGTATCAGATGTTTTGGTTAAAATAATATTTCATTTCCGTAGTTTTCATGTCAATAAAGTAATTAAGACAAATTTTGGGTCTCGATTCATCCCTCAAACACATGAACCAAGTGGCAAAATATAGGAAACAATTACTAAAACTTGAAGATATGAATCAATGAGGACAACTTTGGACACTTAGATTCTTATTTGTATCAGGTGTTTTGGTTTAAAAAATATTTAATTCCCATATTTTTCATGTCAATAAAATCATTAGGAAAAATTTTAGGTCTCGATTTGGCCCTCAAACACATGAACCAAGTGGAAAAAATATAATAAAAAATTACCAAGACTTGAAGATATGAATCCATGAGGGCAACTTTAGGCACTTAAATTTTTATGTGTATCAGGTATTTTGATTGAAATAATATTTAATCCCCATAGTTTTCATGTCAATAGAACCATTAATTCAACTTTCGGGTCTTTATGCGGCCCTCAAATGCATGAACCAAGTGAGAAAACATAAGAAAAAATTACTAAGACTTGAAGATATGAATCCATGAGGGCAACTTTGGGCACTTAAGTTCTTTTTTGTCTAAGGTGTTTTGGTTAAAATAATATTTTATTCCTGTAGTTTTTATGTTAGTAAATCCTATTAAGAAAAATTTTGGGTATTGACTCGGCTCTCAAACGCATGAACAAAGTGGGAAAACATAGGAAAAAATTACTAAAACTTGATGATTTCAATCCATGAGGGCAACTTTGGGCACTTAGATTCTTATTTGTATAAGGTGTTTTAGTTAAAATAATGTTTCTTTCCCATAGTTTTCATGTCAATAAAGGCAATCACTCAACTTTTGGGTCTTGATTTGGCGTTCAAACACATGAAAGAAGTGGCAAAACATAGGAAAAAATTACTAAAACTTGAAGATTTCAATCAATGAGGACAACTTTGGGCACTTAAATTCTTATTTGTATAAGATGTTTTGGTTAAAATAATGTTTCATTCCCATAGTTTCATGTCAATAAAGCTATTAATTCAACTTTTGGATCTTGATTCGGCCCTCAAACGCATGAACCATGTGGCAAAATATAAGAAAAAATTATTAAAACTTGACATGAATCCATGAGGGACACTTTGGGCACTTAAATTCTTATTTGTCTTAGGTGTTTTGGTTTAAATAATGTTTCATTCCTATATTTTTCATGTCAATAAAACCACTAAGAAAGCTTTCGTATATTCAACCCTCAAATATTTGAATCAACTGGCAAAAAAGAAAAAGTTACTAAGACTTGAAGATATGAATCTAGGATGGCAGCTTTAGGCACTTAGATTCTTATTTGTATCAGGTGTTTTGGTTGAAATAATGATTTGTTCTCATAGTTTTCATGTCAATAAAACTATTAATATAATTTTAGGTCTTTATTCGACTCAAACACATGAACCAAGGGGCCAAGAAACAACAAAAAATTACTAATAGTTGAACATTTGAAACCGTAAGGACAACTTTGGACACTTAGATTTTAATTTGTATATGCTATTTTTGTTAAAAAAAAATGTTTCATTCCCTTAGTTTTGATATCAACAAAGCCATTAACAAAACTTTCAGGTATCGACTCGATTCTTAAATTCCTTGAACGAATAGGGCAAAATGAAGAAAAAATTACTAACATTTGAAGATATCAATTGATACTCAAATCTTTTGGCATTAAAACACAGATGACGAAAACTCAAAAACATAACAATGAAAAACACCCATATGAGTTCTACAAATCATTAAATAATAAAATAGTAATCAAATAATTTAGGGGGTGGTTTCTTCAAAACTCGATTCAAGGTTCATTGCTTGAGCGAGGTATTCTTCAAAACCCTCAAATTCGAAAAGTTGCCCAAAATTGGTGGTGGATGTGCAAATGTTTGTGTGGATGGGTCTGTGGTTGTAATATAAACCTCCAGGAATGTGAACTTTGAGATGTCTGAGAACATGGAAAACATAGTCATTACATCCTCATTATCGTGCAACATGCATATCGTGTACTTGCCACAATCACCAACGAATAATACAGGAAATCGAAAAAATATATCCTTCACCAATTCACATTTGGTAGACTAATGTTGTTTCCAATAGCCTGCTTCAAGGAATCAAATGACATTTTGTTGTCAAGTTGAACGATCTTTGGTGAACCGCTTACAAATGTTAAACCATGTTTAGTTGTTCTGATCGTGCCATCATAATCGCATTGGCTGATGACAAAACCATGATTTAGGGTTATGGTTTAGGGTATAAGGTTGTAGAAAGGTTTCTGGTTAATGTGATGGATCATACTACCTTATTGCGGACCATATTTATAATGTTTAGTGGCTTGTCACATACACTTCAAAATGAACGGCGAAGATGTCACCGACAAAATCAACGACCTACGTATCACCGATTGGAGCAGCGAACGTTGAACGACCAAGTTCTCATCGACAAAATCAACGACCTAGGTGTCACCAATTGGACAAATGCACGTTCAACAACCAAGATCCCAACGACAAAATCAACAACCCAGATATCACCGATTGGAGGAATGAACATTGAACGACCAAGATCTGACTGACAAAATAAACGACCTAGATATCATCGAATGAGCTGTGTTACTATTAGATTTTTCCTATAAATACATTGCATGTATTGCCATCATATACACTAACTGACAAACTCACTTTCTCTGGTTTTCATATATCCCTCTTTAAGTTCTTCTTGCGTTAGCACCAAAGCCTAAATAATGGCATCTACTACTGCTTCATAGATTTGGAGAAGTATGTAATACATTATGTTCAATTGAATGTTAATTATGTTATGAGTCAAAAATAATGATGTTGTTATTATTTTCATTGGTGGGGTGTTGATGCCAAACAAGTTAGAGAACAAAGTTCACTTGATGTATCTACCCCTGTTAGCAGATTTTGATTGAGCTGGCTGGTACAGTTGGGGTTTGACATGTTTAGCACATTTGTACAGAGAAATGTGTAGGGTTATTTATCCCATATCCAAAAAACTAGGAGGATGTACAATGTTGTTACACTCTTGGGCATGGCATCGCATGACGTTTATTCAACTAAGGGTCGAGCAGTAGCCATCATATCCACTTACAAATAGGTAAAAAAGAAATTCTAACTCAAACAAAGCTCATTTTTCAGTAATGCATCTGACACTAACATATCACATTAACCTAGATGAAGTGATAGAGGCCTACAATTTTTTGGAATCCCAAGCGATGATGTCATTAGCTACAGGTCTAGATTCGACAACATGCGTAACGAGGAGGTTGAACCCTTTGTTTTTTGATTTATTTATTCAAACGTCAATTTCATTGTTTTTAAAATTACTAACTCAAATTAATATTTCAGTTCGACTAGATGCCTTACAAAGGTTTTAATTAATTTATGCTAGAAAATGCATACAAGGATTCCAAATTATGGAGTGCTTGTATACCTTTAATCTTTTTTTCAGTGGTAGTATGACATCAAACTGGTGCGGTCATGCTCCAATTTGGACTTTGTCAAGATATACCAGATCCATCGCATAATCTTGACAAAGTCCATCATATTGACATGATAAGACATAATGACACAAATTGGGCGGATGAACATCAACGGTGGATTGCAATTTGGAAGGAAAGACACAAATATATGTTAGTTGGACAACCAATTCTGGGAAAGATTGAACATATGAGTCACTACATAAATTGGTATCAATAAAATTTTCCTTGCACAATTTGCAATTTATCCAATCGTTGGAGCGATGTCTCATTCAACTCCAGACATGGAAACTGAACAACATCCTTCACAACAAAGTTCACCAGTGGTTGCCAGCATGCATGATGAAGGACTACCATCACTTGATCAATCACATGAATTCACGCCACAACCTCATCATCATCAACATGATTATGGGTACAAGCCGCAATTCTTTAGTGCAAGCGAAGAAGACTTTATGTGCAAGCTCGTGGGTACAAATCTTCACACACTAGAGTCTGCTTATGCATACATGCAAAGTGTGTCAATATCTTCGTTTGCATCATTTCACCAAAGTATTGCTGACAGTTCTTCCACTAATGACTTCGTCTAGGAAGAACCATTTGTTGTTCCTGACGAACAAGTTGAACCACAACAACATGGTGAAGTATGTCAACAGTCGACAAGAAACAGACAACCACCCAGATGTGGTACTAGTGTAGACATACAACATTATTTTCTTGTTCTTGTTAATTGCCTCTGTGTATTATGTCATATTATGTTCGTTCTTCGTTTGCCTTGTTGCTTGAATGAACAGTAAATAATTCATTAATTCACTGAGCATTGCATTTTCTTATACGAATTTCCTGAACATTTATTTCTTCTAGAAGATTTGACCCTATGTTCTTTGTTTTGAGACGATGTGATTACACAATGGTTTCTATGAGACAATTTGACTTAACACTATTTTTTTCGAATTTTGCAATCCAAACATAATTAATAAAGACTCAATCTAAACCGTTTATATTGTCGGTACGATCTAAGTCGTTGGTATGAGAGAGAACAATAGATCACTTAATATATATAGCAGTAGGGGGTTAGATGCAACTCAACACATTTGCTTAAAACATAGTCTTCGACAAATCTTTTTTTTTTGGGTCTTCCTTACCACCTATAAGGTAAGGCAAGTAAACTCGTCCTATAGCTTCCAAGGTCGAGCAGTCTCAATTTCACTACAGGATTTGCGAATGAATGTTGGGCTGGATCCTGACACCGAGCTATTTTTCCGCAAAACCTCCCCTACAGTATCATCACCGCAGTAGAGTTTAACCACCAAGTTCAGAATGGATTGATGTGGTTTCTTTACGCCTAGGACACCAGAATATCGAACCATGAACGAAGAAAGGCATGAGATAGAGCAAATATATTGGGTATTCATTATGAGGCCCTAATTCTCGACTAGAGGGGACACCAAAGGCCTCTGTCCTTCCATCCCTTGGATAGATAAAGAGAACTTATTAGAGATATTTCTATCGAGTTTTGTTCTCTTCTATCCCACAGCTATCTATTTATATTTTCTTTAATTTAATCTATTTTCTTTAGTTATTCACTAGAACAATTATGATCTCGAAGTCAATCCAGGGCAAGTGTTCGAATCTATTATGACATAACAATAGGGCACTCAACAAACCTTTTTAATCTTCTAAGACCTTTTTTGTGAACTTTGAATGGAAGGACAATGTATCCGCTCTTGTGTATTGCAATGGTGACATGATTCCTACAGATAAATGGATAGCGTTTGAATGTCCTAATGATCCAAAAGTCATCACAATAACTAAGGACATGACACTTGTTGCCTTAAGGAAAAAAAATTGACGCCAACGGAGGCTACAAAACTTTAATAAATGTTTTTTTACCGTCAACCAAACTACATAGGTGATGGTTGTGTTGCATGCGACTGTATGGAGCTCAAACACGAAAATGATGTCGGAAAAATGTTTTTCATTTATTTAGAATATAGTAGCAAAGGTTCAGTTGAGTTGAATGCAACTTTGGATGTTCTCCAAAGGAAATCATTGCCCAGTTGTGCAAACCAACAACGACTGATGAGATAATTTCTCTAATGTGTGATGAATATGTGTAGTCATTACACAAAATTCTTGTTATCACTTTTTTAGAATAAACTTGCAATTCATAATTGGAATTATATTGTTGCTTTTGTTTTAAACATTATCTACTTTAATCGTGTTAGTCCAGAGAATTATGATGCTCACCTAAGTTTCATCATTGGAATTCATCTTTCGTTCTCTTCATACTAGATAAATTTGGTTTCATTTAAGGATTAATTATATTTTAAAAAATAATATTTAAATAATAATAAGTTTTACTTGAATTAATGCATACTATTAAAATTGTAAATGTTCTATTTATATAATTTGGTTACGTAAAATAATTAGATTACTTAAATATATATATGTTTGAAAAATATTTAACTAAATTATATTTATATTGAGTGTTCAAATATGTACAATTTTCTATAAAATAAATTCGACATAAATTTTAATTTGTTATAAATAAATATATATCAACCAAAAAATAAAAAAAAATTAAAACAAAGTGTCCAAAAACAAGGCAAAATTAGTAACACTTGAAGATTTTACCTGTTAGGTATCATGTAGAGTTTTGTCCTCTGTGCCAAAAAATGAGTGGTCGAGGTTGCACCAACGATAATCAACGACCCATAATGCATTCACGTAAACTAGGTTATTGTTCACCAGTCAAGAATCTTGCAGAGTTTTGTCCTCTAGGCCTGAAAAGGAGTGGTCAAGATAGCATCGACGATAATCAATGACGCATAATGCATTCAAGTAAATGATGTTACATTTCACCTATTAGAAATCTTGTAGATTGCATTGACGACAATCAATGACCCATAATGCATTCACGTAAACGAGGTTACTGTTCACCTGTTAAAAATCTTGCACAACTTTGTCCTCTGTGCAAGAAAAGGAGTGACCGAGATTGCACCGACGACAATCAAAGGCCAACAATGCATTTACGTAAATAAGGTTACTGTTCATCCGTTAGAAATCTTGCACATCTTTGTGCCAGAAAAAGGATGTGACTACACGTTGCTTTTTCCCATACAATTTTTACATAGCATTGCTTATTTCGAGACACTAAACAATGCATTTTATGAGACGATTAGACTAAACATTGATATTTTCGAATAACGTAAACCAAATGTAATTAATTAAGACTCAATCTAAAACATTTATATTGTCAGTGTGATCTTAGTTGTTGGTATCGGTCACGTGAAAACAATACATCATCTATTAGATATACAACAGGGGATTAGTTGCAATTCAACACCTTTGTCTGCTACTCACCCTACCACATCATATTCAAATCATTTATTTTTATCACAAAGTCTAATTCATAATGGACAACAATCCATGGGAGCTTCTCGACATTGATGACTCAGACCTCCCATCCTTTGTTCGCCCAACTAATCAGTCATCCTCCTATTCAACAAGACTTATTCTTCGTCCTGTTGGGGTCGTACAAGCTGCCATGATAAATCGATAATCTAGGGAGCCACTCCTAACCTAACGTGAATTTAACATAAATCCATGGTTATATGCCTTATATTTTGTTCGATTACAAGGCCAGCTACCGTAAAACATTTATTGTATTTGATACACTTAAACATTCAATTGATTGTTGAATTCATATAATTGTAGCACTAGTAAATGCTGATGACACACCTCAAGGACACTGTTAGAGTCCGTTGATTATACTTTTGGTCGTGTACCTTTAACAGTTGTCATTGTCAAAAGTTGTACCCCAACAGTTTTGGCAACATAAGAGTTACGCTCAAGGTAGTTTACTTTAATTCACTCTTTAACCATTACATTGTTATTTTTTGAATATTCATTCATGAGAGTTTTAATTTTAGGATCCTACGAGGACTATTGATGCCACCATGAAACGAACAATCATAGAAGGTCAAGATTGTAGCCCATATATGACAGATATTCACGTTGGTTCTGTCTTTGTTATGCAAGACGTAAGTTTGTTAATCTTGTTAATTTCATACTTTCTGTGTTTATAGAGTTTATTTTTTACTGAACTAAATGATATACTCTACAAGCGGTTGGGTTTTGTTCATTTCCTCCTTACTCCAAATGTTATTTGAATATTACACTACACAATATTGTGAATGTAATGTTTTTGCATTTTAGGTTACCAATAATTTTAGTATTCACAAATTTGCATTGTATACCCATATGTTGTTCATATTTGACGCAAGTGTTTTTGAAGGAGAATAGGCCTCTTGTCAAGCAAATGTTTCGTGCATACACCGTGTCATCAAGTGGATTTCATCAATGGCTTATTGTTTGTTTCTTTTTATGTGTGATGTTCTTTTATTTCGTGGGTAAAATTGACTGGTTTCATTTAAGGATTAATTATTTTTTAAAAAACTCTATTATAAATTAATTCATATTAAGGTACTGATAGTTTTACACCAATGCAAACTATCTAAATTGAACAAGCTTCATTTATTTAATTTGTTTTGGTAAAATAATTACATAACTTAAATATATGCATTTTCATAAATATCTAACTAAATTATATTTGTAGTAAGTATTTAAATACATGGATTTTTCTTAAATATTATTCTACATAAATTCTATTTTTAATATTTAATATATATTATTAAAATAAAAAAATTAAACAAATAAAATAAAAAACAAACGGTTCAATTTTTAAATAAAAAACCATACAAAATAAAAAAATATTTCAAATAAACAAAAAAAATTCAACTA
>PYAF01005890.1:384263-395580 GCA_007407185.1 Glycine tomentella
ATTAAAAAAAGATTATAAAACTATTTTTAAAAAAATAGAAAAAACAAAACTGAAACAAATAACAATTTTAAAAAATAAAATTAAGAAAACTCAATTAAATAAATGAAAAAAGGGAAAAAAAAACACATTCTGACCTAAGTTAAAAAAATAGTAAGGTCATTATGAAAAAAAAAAGACATTAAAAATCGATTCCCCAATAACAGATTTTTTAATACAAACAAAATAAATTAAAATAAAAGAGAGGTGAGAAATTAGTTTTGGAGGAATCCATTTTTCACCTACAAACAATGTTTGTATCATAGATGTAAATGATTGTTAAATTGTATCATTTAGATAAATACTTATTTTTTATTTTATTTGGGTAAAAAAATTGCTAGCAATTACCAATAAAATTATATTAAACATTGTTGTAACGTTATCATTGATGTTGCTGCTTGCTTTGACTTTAAAATAGTGTGAAATTTTGTTTAATTCAATACTTTTTTTTATATTTATAAGACATAATTATTAAATTATAATTATTAAAAATAATAAAATTTAGGTATTACTATTAAATTTGTCTTTTTAATTATAATATTTTTCAAATTCACCCTTAACATTAATAGAAACTTATTTATCTTTTCTAATTTTTATAAGAAAAAGGAAATAATAATTCAAAGTAACATTTAATTATAAATTAAAATATTTTATAAAAAATAATTAATACATAAGAGAGATAAAATAAAATGTTGCACAATTTTTTTTGCGTAAATAACCATTTTGTTCCTTGAATATGTAGAGCGCTAACAAATTCTTTCTTGAAAGATGAAAATTCAAATTTTTATCCTCGAAATTGAAAAAAGTACAACAAATTCATTTATCCGTTAACTTTCATCTGTTATGTTAATTGAAAGATCCTATTTGACACATTCATAAATAAATTTGTTAGCACTCTACACATTTAAGGACGAATTTGTCAATGCTTTACTCAAAATATAATTTAATCTTCATCGTCTCCCTTTTTTAAGCATCGCAAACATAAAATTATAATAAACACTTAAAAATTAAGAAAACAAGAATAAGTTAAAACAAATATAATGATAAGCATAATATTGATTAATAAGCATAATTTGTTTGTTGCTCTGAAATTTTTATTGTAACAACATTAGGTAATGACAAAATCAAGTCGAATCTCATTTTTTTTGTAAGGATTAACTTAATGACTGTGCATTTTTGTTTGAGTCTTATATTTTGAATAAGGTATTGTCACATTAGAAATTTCAAAGCAAAAAATGAGATAGTATCTTACCTAAAATATGAGACTCAAACGAATTAAAATACATAACCATTAAATTAATCCTTACAGAAATGAGACTCTAGTTGATTTTGTCACTACCTAATATTATTATAATAGAAATTTCAGAGTAAACATATTGTGCTTATTATTATGTTTATTCTAACTTATGTTTGCTTTTTTTTTTTTTAAGTGTTTGTTGTAATGTTATGCTTGTAATGATTAAAAAAGGAGAAGATGAAGATTAAATTATATTTTGGATAAAACACTGACAAATTCGTTCCTTAGTGTGCTAAATCGACTCTTTCATTAACATTGATGGACCAAAGTTAACGGATAGATTAATTTATCGCATTTTTTTTTCATTTTTAGGGATAAAAATTTGAATTTTTATTTTTTTAGATGAATTTGTGAACACTTTATCCATTTAGAGATGAAAATTACTGTTTACCTCTATTTTTTTTTACAATGCCATATATACAGGGACAGAGTCAAAAGGAGTACTTCAATTAATCAAATCTATGATCTAATTTTAAATGGCATATTCGTAAATTCCGACCAAGCACCGAGGATATTAGGAACACACAGGATAACGTGTGGTAAAGGATTTTTCCGTGGCACAAACGAAATTTTTAGCATTTTTTGTTTTTTTCTTGCAAATATCAATGTCTTCAGCATTTCAAGTTTCTCTCCCACCAATAATGGAGTCCTGTTGTTGAATGATCGACCAATTAAAACATCCGTGTTCGAAAGTTTCAGAAGAAAAGTGCAAGCTTTGCAAGTTTGAAGGTTATTATTATTATTATTATGGCACAGTTCACTACGCAGGGTCGCCTAAAGCTGCTCTTCAATGGGGAGGGTGTGTCTTCTGTTTTGGAGCACAAGGACCCTTTTCTCTACAAGTGCAGATCAGTTCAGACCCACAAGAGAAGAACAAGGTACGCAGGTTCTTCTGGCAGAATTTACTATGCATCAACATCATTTCTGAGTAGCAAAACCCACCGTTGTAATGCGGAAGCACGGCACACTTCTGGCAATGGGAGTGTTCATGATGAATATGATGATGAGGATGAGGATGAGGATGAGGATGATGATGATGAGGATGTGGATGATGATGAGGTGTTTGACCGAGATGGCTTGTCTTGTTTCCGGGGTTTGGTGTTGGACATAGCTTACAGGTCACTTTATTCTTTTAAAAAATTGTATCTTTTTAACTATCTCCATGCATGCACAGCAATAATATGATGTTGTAACTTTTTTTTCCCCTTAATTTGTGCTCTTTACATTTTACAGGGATTGGGAAAGTTCATTTAGGGTTTTACACTTCAGGGTGGTCTTATGCTTTTATAATTACTTTTTCTGTACTACTTTGTTGATTCTGAACCTTTCCAGCTGGTTTTATAGCAAGTTTTTTGGTAGGTTGTAGTATCACTCTAGGAAGACTGAGTGACTTGGTGTGGTGCTTTGGGAGTTTCATGATAAGGTATTGATTGTGATGCATTGTGCTATTTGGAGTGATGGTAATGATTCCTTTGTTAGGGAATTTCATTGAAAAACTATGAGAAACACTGTTTTGTTAAATAGCGACCATGGCGGAATGGCGTGGTGGATTTTTTTACCCACCATGGGCAATTTGTGAAGGGAGACCCGCCATGGTGGCACTGTAAGGTGCAATGGCATGTTTATATGGCTGAATTTCGGCCTTCCACCATGAACCGCTATCTTCCATTGATAACACTGAAACAGTTGGTTTGATTAACTAATAATTACCAAAAAGATGGTTCTTGAAGCCTGGTTCCTTATAATTGCATACTTCTGCCATCAATGGTAGATGCATAAGTTAGTCCATGAGGTGAGGATTCAATGTGGGATCTCCACACACTCCTCGAATGCGAGGCCGATGATAGGTTTCATGCCTTTTTGAGTTTGGACTGGGACTTAATTTAACACCAAAAAGCTAGCTCATGAGGTGAGGATTACCTAAACCTTTATAGACTCTACTTTGGTTATATCTAAAGTCAATGTGGATCTCAATGTGTATTTTATCTTTGAGTACTCTACTTTGGTTATATCTATAGTTGATGTGGGATCAATATGTGTGTTTTATCTGAGTGACTATTTTATGACATATTTGTTGTTTGCTTTGGTAAATCCAGGTGAATTTGCATTATTTGTGATGTGGGTTCTACACACATGCATGTTTATATTTCTCGCTTTATTATTTATTGTATTTTCAATTGAGATAGGATAAATATAAGAACCAAAATTGATAACGGGTTGTTGATTATGCATGCTTTCAAAAAAACTATGTGGTGTCATTGCTTCCTCCCAGTTATTTTATCAAATTTTCAGGGATGAAATAGTATATACTTTATAGCCTCAGTGTTTAATGTGTGTGAATAGTATGAAATTGTGACGATTTATTTTCTCTTGTATAGTCACCAATATCAAGACACCTGCTCAGTTGTTTGCTTATGGTTCTGACTGCTGTCATCCTGCTCCAGGCCAGTAAATGTCGTAGGCTGGAAACGTGCTATATGTTTGGAGTTTATGGAGAAGGTCAGATATCTTTGCCTAACCTTTTCATTTGTTATGGTAATTATTGTCTGCAATTAGACTATTTCAAGTAATTTATTGTTTTGTGATTGACATGAATATACAAAACCTTGATACTTGATTAGGTCATGGCATAGCATTTGCTTTTTGGTCAGTCTGTAATCTAAACCTGTTTTGTTCCCCAGGCCTAATAGTCAATTTGCACATACCAAGACACACACAAATACTGATTCCAGCAACAAATTTTGACTTTCTATTTCTTTTTCTTTTTAAACAAATACTGACATATGGTTATTATGCTTTGAAATCTCGCATTTCCAGGCGGATGTACTGGAGTACTATGCTAAGACAGTGAACTCCCCCAGTGGATCTTTCTATATACCAGCTGTCTTAAGGGTATGCCCACAGTAATGGTTTTGGTTTGTTAATATTTCTGGTGCTTGGCCATTATTCTAGTAAAAACCAGTGACTGTACTTTACTATCAGCATCTATACTTTTTGTATTTTAATATAAATATAATGAATATTAAGCAAACGGTTATTTCTGGTGCTTGTTAATTGTCTACTCCAATAAAGATGAACTCAACTTAATCTTCTTTTGGTTATTGGTACAGGTTCCTCATTTACTTCAGGTTGTTAAAAGAAGAATAATGAAAAACAATCTTAGTCGGAAAAATATTCTATTTCGGGACAATTACACCTGTCAGTAAGTGTTCTCTATTGAAGTTTGATTTTTAATAAATGTAAATATGTTTAATTTCAGTCATTCAACACAACAAACAGAAACTCCTTTTTTCATAGCCAGTCCAATCCTGGGTTAAGGACGAGGGTTGTGTTAGGCCCTGGGCAGCCAACATAAAACTTGCCAATATACCGAACATGACGGTAGACCAGGTTGAATAATCAATCAGGATTATCACTGCTGAAGGAAATTTAGGGTCTTTCATATATTTCTGTATAGAGCACCAGTACTTAAAAGATTCAACCGTGTGTTAGGAGTTAGGACAGAATGGTAGTTGCTTGGAAGATTACAGGTAAAAAAAAAGTAGTTACAAGTTGGTTGAGACTGATAGTTAGAGGGTATTGGTTAAATAGATGAATTGGGGGAAGCAAGTGTTGGGAGAGGATTCAGGGAATTGAATTTGGACAGAACCCAACAAGGGCTTGCTCAATTGTGAAATGGGAAACTAATGATGGAGAGATCTTTCTCCTTGTTCTGTTTGCTTTAAGTCAAGCAATAAAATCATGTTTTTCTTTTCTATTTTTCCATTTTGGGTTCCTAACATCATGTATAGATCATCAGAATTGCAAATAGAACATTATATTATGTGGATGGATGATATCCGTGATGTTAAGTATTAACAATTTAGTGCATATTTCTGGCAAAAGCCCACTCCATTAAGTCTTGTTTAACTACCTTTTCCCAGTTAAGTTTTGGTCTACCTCTAGTTCTCTGTGTAGAGCTCTTGGTAACAAATTTTTGTTCTTACGGGAGCATCCAAGGGTCGTCTCATTACGTGCGCAAACCACCTCAATCGATGCTTCCTCATCTTTTCACTCACCGGTACTACTACTACTTTCGTCGAATATCATCATTTCTTATCTTATTCATCTTCGTATAATCATACATTCACCTTAACATCTTCATTTCTCTACCTTTATTTTATCTTATGTTGTCTATGTGCTGGCCAACATTCAGTTCTATATAACATTGTAGGTCTTACAGTTGTTCTATAGAATTTTCATTTTAGCTTATGGGAATTTTGCGGTCACACAAAAATCCAGATGCACTCCGTCATTTTATCCATCCTGTTCTGATTCTATGATTTATATCCTCATTAATCTCTCCACCTTTTTGCAAAATTGATCCCAAGTATCGAAAAACATCTTTTTTGGGTACCTCTCCACCATGTAGATGCACGATGTCTTGATCACCATCTCTTACCAGCGAAAACTCACACTTCATATACTCAGTCTTGTTCTAGCTTAACGTGAATCCTTTAGACTCCAAAGTGTTTCTCCACAATTTAAGTTTTCTATTAACAATGTCTTTAGTCTCATCATTAAGCACAATATCATCTGCAAAAAGTATACACCACGACACTTCCTCTTGAATATATTTTGTTTGTCATCCATCACTAAGGTAAAGAGATAAGGACTAAGAGTCGAACCTTGGTGTACACCTACTGTGATAGGAAAATAACTTGATGTTCCATTGCAAGCTTTCACACATGTGGTAGCTTTATCATACATATCCTTGATTGTATTTACATACTTTAATGGTACTTTTTTCTTCTCAAAATCCCAGCATAAAACTTTTCGTGGGACCTTATCATATGATTTTCAAGATCTATGAATACCATATGTAAGTCTTTCTTCTTTTCTCAATACATTTCCATTAATTATCGCATCAAGAAAATGACTTTCATGGTACATCTTTCTGACATAAATCTAAATTAATTTACAAAAACCTTGGTCTCACTCCTCAAGCGATGTTCAATAACTTTTTGGAACAATTTTGGATATCTCATAAGTTTAATATCTCTATAGTTAGAACAATTTTGGAAATCTCCTTTGTTTTTGTAAATAGGCACAAATATACGTTTCCTCCAAACATCAAACATCTTATTTGTTTGAAGAATTTTATTAAAAAAATTGTATCAGTCATTTTATTGTCACATCCCTCATGCCTCTTCACACTTCAATAGGGACGCCATTGGGTTCCAAAGTTTTATTATTCTCCATCCTCTTTAAAGCCTTCTTAATTTCATGTGTATTAATTTTATGCACAAATCTTCTATTCAGATCATCATAAGCATCCTCCAAGTCCACTTCAATTTTATTGTCATCCCCATTAAAAAGTTTGTTGAAGTAGTTTATTCATCTTTCATTTATATCTTCATCTCTCACCAAAAGTTTTTATTTTCATCCTTGATGCATCTAATTTGAGTGAGGTCTTTACTCTTCTTATCCCTCATTTTGCAAGCTTGTATATATGTTTTTCACCATCTTTGCTCCCAAGATTTTTATACAAATCGGCGAAAACCTTGCCTATAGTTTCCCGCACTGCTTTCTTTGCATTTTTTCTCGCTAATCTAAACTTTTGCAAGTTCTCATCATTGAGACTTTTATGCAAAGATCTAAAGCATTTCTTCTTCTGTTTAATTGCCTCCTGCACTTCTCCATTCCATCATCGTGTTTCCTTTGTAAGAAATCTCTTTCCTTTGCTTTCTCTCAGCACCTTCCTTCCCACATTTTGGATATACAGTCATCTCATTCCATATTTCATTTGCTTCACAATTAGACTCCAACGGTCTTTCACGCAACATGCTTTCCTTGAACTCTATTTGTTTTTCCTCCTTTAGCTTCACCATCTTATCCTTGGGTTTTAAGTCATATTCCTCATAATAAGTACTTTGTTGAACCGAATCTCTAAAACTACCAGCTTATGTTGCGTAACGAAACACTCTCCAGGGAAAACCTTGCAGTCGATACAAGAATTTCTATCTTCTCTTCTAGTCATAAAGAAATCAATTTGACTATGATTTTGGTCATTATGATAAGTGTAAGATGAGACTCTCTTTTTTGGAAAAAGGTGTTCGCTAGCATCAAATCGTAGGCTAGTGCAACGTTCAAGATATCTTTTTTAGTCTCATTTCTCCTCCCATAGCCAAAACCTTCATGAATTCTATCAAAACCTCCACTGCTTTTACCAACATGACCATTTAGATCTCCTCCTCGGAAAGTCTTCTCGTCTCGTGGTATCCCTCTCAAAACCTCCTCCAAGTCTTCCCAAAATTGGATCTTATCATTTGATTGCAATCCAACTTGGGATGCATACACACTGATGATATTTAAAATCAAATCACCCACTACAAGCTTAATCAACATAATTTTGTCGCCTTTCCTTTTGACGTCAATGGCTTTATCTCTGAAACTTCTATCGATCATAATTCCAACACCATTTCGACTCTTGTTTATACCTGTATACCACAATTTGAAACCGGTGCCATCCACTTCCATGGCGTTTTCTCCAATCCACTTAGTTTCTTGCAAGCAAACAATATTTACTTTCCTTCTGGTAAAACATTTGCTAACTCCCTCAGTTTACCCGTTAAGGTTCCTATTTTCTAGCTTTCCAATTGCATCCTTAACTCCTGGGGCGGTGTTTGCTCGCCACGCTCGCTCATTTGTGTCTTGGGACCCTGACCTATTTGTCACCTAATCCGGGTGAAGCCCTGACGCCTTGCCTTGAGGCAAGGACCCTAACTCACTTATCACTGCATTCCGGGATCGATGCAGCACCTTGCCTTGTGACAAGGGCCCTAACCCATTTTTCGCTACACCCCCCGATGTAACGCGTCGCTATGAAGGATATGCCTCAACAAAATATCATAATGGTTCATCTTATAAATATAGCTGTTTTTTACCGTCGGTTTGCAACACCTGACGCCAACCCTCTTTCTTTATCCTGGCTTGGGACAGGCCATGCATGCAAGCACACATAGGTGGAGTTAACTATAACCTTAATCCAGCTGAATTTTACTTTTTGTTGGGGTGGTTCAAATTCAAATATGAAATCCCTAATCGTGTCCCCCAATCTCTAGTTTGGCACAAGATTCATTCACATAGTAATTTATTAGAATAAACTATCTTAGAATATGAGTTTGGACATAATTCAACCTCAAAATCTCTAGTCAATGAGACTTGTTTTTTCCCAATACACCACTTCATGCCTATACATTATTAGGCTTGATGTATAGATAATATTGTAGGTGGCCCAATAGCGGATTTGGGTTAGGCTATGATGCTATCTTAGAATAGTGGTTTATGCCTAACTCAACCCCTAAAGGTTTTTTATGAAATTACCAAGAGAAAAAGGATGCAGTGGTGATCATGCCTTTTTAAGTAATAGGTTAGTTAAGATACAAGTCCTTGCACTGATATGATATTTAACTTACCAACAGGTATTGCTCTTCGCATGAGAATTTGACCATTGATCATGTTGTGCCCGCTGCACTAGGTGGAGAATGGACATGGGAAAATCTAGTAAGATAATCTTTTATGCATGTAGAAAATACTGTTGGAAACTACATAATAATAAACATATTCTTTTTTCTAAGTTGTCAAGATTCATTATAACTTAAAGAATCG
The DNA here is from genome assembly GCA_007407185.1 of Glycine tomentella. Classification (NCBI taxonomy): domain Eukaryota; kingdom Viridiplantae; phylum Streptophyta; class Magnoliopsida; order Fabales; family Fabaceae; genus Glycine; species Glycine tomentella. Next base: position 393,247 of record PYAF01005890.1, read on the forward strand.
AGTTACAATTGTTAGAGTAATTATTCTTTCTTGTAAATTGTATCTTGTATTTGTTTTTTCCATTTAATTATTCTGTATATATATATCCCTAGGCTTAGTGTGTTTTTCACTCAAGCAAATTTCAGACTAGTATTTTCTCAAATATTTTCTCCTCCCTTAGAGTTTTAAGTTGGTATCAGACTGGCTGACTGGGTTAATCGCATCACTCATGCGAATCCAGTGTTTACCAAGGCTGAATCTCAGTCCCGCATCCATTGTTCCTCGGACTTGACCTTATTTGCTGTCTCTCCTGGGAATTTGTGGCCAACCTTTCAAGCGTCATCACCAGAATTCATCTTTGTTGTTTTCTTTGTTCCATAAGTTTTGTGGAAGCACTGTTCACATTACTGTTTGTTCATACTGTTCAAAGGGTGCTTTCCAGAGGCTGTTTTTCTCCGTCTGTTCTCTGACATTGTTTGCTATTCGATTTGGACAGTGGGTTATTGTACCCATTATTGTTGAAGTCTTGGTTGTTCATGTTTGTCATCCTTTACCCCTATTATGCTGCTCCTATTTCGTTACATTCGTTAAATACATCTTAACGGCTTTTGGACCAACCTTTGATTCCTGCAACATTCTGTTAGATAATGAATACAAGGAATACTTTCAACTTCAAGCACCCAATGAAGATCATTTTCAAATGTTGGATTCTAGTGCTTTTGATCACATTGCTAGTAATCCTCTCTTTTGTCAAATTTTTCATCCACCAAATCTCCTCATTTCATCACCCTTGGTGATGGTTCAAAGGCTAAAGCCATTGGAATTGATCAAGATGTACCTCTTCTTTCATTAAATTTTGGCTTCAGTTCTTTTTATATTTAGGTTCCCTTTTAACTTAAATTCCATAAGTTAACTTACTAGCACTCTTTATTGTTCCACAACCTTTTTTACCGAGTCTTTTTCATATGCAGAATTGGAAAATTAGAAATTGTAATTGGCATAGGCTTTGAATCACAAGGACTCTACTATCATTCAACCTTCATCATCTACCTTAGGTGCTATTTTAGCATCCCCTAACCTTCACTGTTGTTTAGGTCACCTAAACTATACAATTTAAAAAGATGATTCCTCATCTCTCTCATTTACAATCTTTTGAATGTGAGTCTTGCCAGCTTGGGAAACATGTTCGGGCTACTTTCCAAATAAAGGACAAAAGTCAGTTTGATCCTCCCTTTGATATTGTTCATTCAAATGTTTGGGGTTCTAGTCCAGATAGTTATCCAAGGTTATAGGTATTTTGTTTCTTTCATTGATGATTTCTCAAGATGCACTTGAATATTTTTAATGAAAAATCATCCTAAAATATTTTTTTTTTCTTTCTAAATTTTTGTTCTCATATTCATACTACATTTGGGCAAACTACCTGTATTTTATGAAGTGACAATTGAAGAGTATTTTTCTCCACTATTTAATTCTTTTACGTCTTCCTATGATATGATCCATCAATCATCTGGTTGTCCTAATTCCCACAACAAAATGGAATTGCAGAAAGAAAATACTATCACCTTCTTGATATTCCTGGGGAGAGGAGGATTCTATTCTTATAGCAAATTATTTAATAAACTGCATGTCATCTTCGGTTTATGTAACCAAGTTCCTAATTATCTCTAATTTGCTAAAGAATCTCTTGAAAAATTCCTAGCTGTGTATTTGATGGTACTTGTTTTGTGCATGATATTTCTCTCGGTAAATATATATTATTTGCTTGTGCTATAAAATGTATGTTTTTATGAACTATCCCAATTGTTAATCTTCATATTTTGAATCCTCAAGAATCAATCTTCCCAACCACAATAGTTTTTTCCTTGCTCACTCATTACTTATCAGCTTCGTCCTTGACATATGGCTCTAGAACTCATACAGTATTTGCCGATGACAGGTGACTGCTTGTGCCAAATGCAACTGCAAAAAGGGTAGAAAAACTTTAGAGGAAGCAAAAATGAAGTTGATTAAGCCCCCAAAGGTACCACCTACTTAACTAACTACAGCATATATGCTTTCTTCCTACGATGGCTTGATTGCTACCAAGAAGGAGTTGCCAATGTTAAATTCCAACTTTCAATTACGTTGTTTAATTGAAACATACTACCTATTTCAACATATTCATGCATTTTAATGTTTCCTCTTTCATGATTAAGTAGAATGTTACTCTTGTAATTCAGGTTCCAAAGGACTATGACATTCTTGCCATACCTCTAACTGCCGCAGCTCTAAGGATGCTGACAATAAGAAAGGGAACACCTGAAGAATGGCGTCAGTATCTAAGGTCTCCTTGAGTTAATCTTCAGTGGTAGC
>PYAF01005890.1:395680-410968 GCA_007407185.1 Glycine tomentella
AAAAAAAAAAACAGAAAGGAAGAAAAAAAAAATCCTGATTTTTAGTTTATTTTAAGACACTTCAATTTTATAAAGAAATTCATTGTAAACAGTGCTCTTCAGTTCCCAATGATTGTGTAAAACCTATGCATATTAATTCCTGTCTATAGTTGTATATTAACATTGCCAGACCTTCATCACTTGGAGGACTTGGTTTTGTAGCTACTTGTTGGCACATGGATTAGTATGTGGTGGTACTCCTGGTGAAATTAAGAATTGATATGTAACTAATCTAATCCTCAGAATATTTACGTCTCATCCATTATGTTTGTTTACCCTTGTGAGTTGGAACTAGTTGTGCCTGTCCTAACCTTGACTAGGGCAACTATCTCATTCTAAATTTGAATTATTCACCCGAAAAAATTTAGAACGGATTATCTTGCATTCAAAATATAGTAATGGGGTCACATTGTATTGTCTTTAGTGCACCCACATTCAATTTCATATTTGATGAGAATGCAGAGTTGGTGCAAGATCCGTACCAGCAAGTAATGCATGCCATGAGCAAAAACTAAACAACATACACACAAACGGTGGATACTACTTTAGTAAGAGTAATGCTGCTTACAGAAGTTTAAATTCAAATGCAATCAATCTTGGTATTAGTAGACATTTGATACTAAAAACTAAAAAGAGTAATATCCAATCATGTTAAGCAAATGTTGCTATGTTGGCATTCTTCTTATGCGAATCAAGTTATTTAATTATCTTAATGCTTGAAAATTTAAAAACAGGAGGTTTTGTAGAAGGCCTGACAAATGAATTATCAAAACCATGATATATATGTTTATCAACATGGAAATGTAGAGTTCTGATGCACCTTTCGTTCTCATGCTATAGTACCATGTTCAGTCTTTTCAAAGTTTGAGAATAGTATTTTCAGACATAATAAATGTCCTCTAAATTTTATATGGTTGCTCAGTAGGAGTCTTCTGTTCTGGCACTTCACATGGTTCTCTGTTTCAATGGAGCAACTTGTGTTGATCTGCAAACAGCACGACTATTATGCAATGGTTCAGAAATGGAGCTAACACATGATATGTAGTTATGCCACTATCATATTTATGACAGAAGTTTTAACATCGACAAAACTTATGCAATTTCTTAGTTTCTTATAGTGTTCTTCAATAAAATAGGAGTTTCAGTTCGATAACCAGGAAACAGAGGTACTCATTAGCGTAAAACTTCAATTATGATGAGAGAAAGTATTTATGTTTTGTACTTTGAATTATAATTAAAATGCTGGGAGCCAACTTGGAAAGTGTGGGGGCCGTAAAGGTGAAAAGACGCGTGGAGGAATATTCTACCCTACCATCTGCGTCATTATTAAATAAATATTTTTTAATATATAAATTATATTTTGGATTTATGATAAATGATTTATATTATGATATAAGATTATTTTTAAGTTTTAATTGTTGATAATTTATTTTTTACAAATATTGAAATCTAATTTAAAATTTATATGAAAATTATAGGATAAAAAGACACATAATCAAGAAAATTAAGTATGTAGATAAAGTAAAAGTAAAATATTTGAGACGGTAGAATATAATTTTTTTTAAATTTTTTGTATCAAATTAAATTTGAAATTAAAATTTAAAAATATCTTTTAAAGGAATAAAAATTAAACAAAATGTTCAATATATGATATTAGGGTAAGATATCTGACTCAATAGTCATAACAACTCCTAAAGACATTTTCAATTAATATAAAGATTCAAAATTAATATTATATATGGATAGATATATTATATTATATTGAAAATGGATATTTAATTAAAACCAATTTAATTGCATTCAACAATTATTAAAATAATAAATTGTAAATTAGTTTCTTTATTAATTTAATTATTAATGTAATTTTAAAGATATTGAGTAGGAGTGAGATAACATTTTCTTTGAATACAAATCACATATATATTTTATGAGATAATTTTATTCGAATTATATAAAATTACTTTGATTTTTTTTAAAAAAATATTTAACATAATTATATCTTAACAAGTTAAATACAAAACTATTGATCAAACTAAAATCACTCACCAATTAATTTATACATTCCGTGCAAACACGAAGAATTATGCAAGTAATATTATTCATATTATTAGAATCTATTTAAATATAAGGTTAGAAATATTTTTGAGAGTTTCTGGATTGAAAATATAATTATTTGGGATCTTGCTTGGGAAAAATAACATGGGAAAATAATTTCACACACCACTTTGTGCATCCTACAATGGCGTAAAAAAATCTAAAAGGTAGGCTTGGTGTGGATATAATTAAACTGTGTTGGTGCAAAAGTGACGTGGATTGCAAATAGCAGATATCAAGGAAAAAAGGGTTGAATTTGAAAGTTGCATGTGGCACAGCCGCACAGGTCGTTCGAGCAGATTGATGGATCATGAAAGGAATCCATCCTAATTCCAACATATCCAATTATCCAATGGATGGGGACAGTTTCCTATGCCACATTATATTGTTTAAGAGGGATGTTCATATCATATTTTATAATATATTATTTTAGCATATTTTCTGTGAAGTTAAGGTTATATACTAGTGTAAATTTTTTATATTATTAATTATTTAATAAAATACTATTAATATAAGTTTTAAGTAATTATTGTAAAATTGACTAACTTTCATATATTTTGGTTTGTAATTTAATATTGTATATTTTATTAACGTATAAGTTATATTATTCTTTTCATTATTAACTTGAATCGTACGTCAAAGTTTACAAAATAATACTATTCATGAATTTCACATGTAATTTTATGAGTTTGAATAAATTTTGTCCAATTACAACATGATGCTACTTAATCAGTGAGCATGTGACTTAATTAACATAAAATTATTCTAATTTAATTAATGATTAGAAATTTGAATCCTTAAATATGAACTAATTGTGATAAAGATTTTATTAACCTATCTTCGTAGATTATTGATTAAAGAATTAAAAAAAATTATTAAAAATCATATAAAAACACATTTAGAAATCATAAGGAACACATTTTGTCACATTCTAATAAAAAAATTATTTGTTTTACTTCTTTAATTATTATACTTAAGATACTTATTAGCATTTATCTTATATTAAATATATGAAAAGAAAACATTTTTATTTATAAAAACAAATATAAATTCTGAAAGATTTATGATAATTCCCATATTCTATTTAATTAATTGAATCAGATTTTCTTAATAGAAAACTTTACTTTTATGTTAGGTTCTTCGACCAATAAAGATTGTGTTACCTAACAGTTTTCATTTATTTATTCCAATGCTTTCCTTGTATTCCTGTCACCTCTCACGCCTCATCTGATGAAATTATTGCTTGCGGTGCCTCTCATTTGTACAGTCAAGAGTCATGATTCATGAGACCACATCTCCAATCAAACTAGGGAATAGTGCTCCCTTCATTATTTTAATTTCTTCCAACCCAGGGCAGTAGTCATGGACATCATTACATCAAGTTAAAACTTAAAACTCCCAGCCATGACCATGAGAGAGAGAATATGTACCCAAGTCAAAGCATAATAAGAAAGAGGTTACTTACTGAACACTTTTAAATGCAGTTTGATGGCTGTGTAGTGTGTACTACCATGTGTATGTCTGGTCAGTCACAGTCACAGAAAACAAGGCTAATTCATGCTTCATTTTCAATCCTTTGTTGGGTGGTGGCTTAAGTGGCTACTTGTTCAAACCAAATTGTGTTTGTTTCAAGCTCCGCATTTATGGGGCCTACTAGTCTTGTGAGTTGTGACCATGACCAAGATGCATGAATCATCAATCAATAGGTGATAATACAAGAATGGGTATATTTTATTGTTGTTGATAGGAAAATTGAACCCTATTTAGACAGCATATATAGCCTGGGGAGATTTTGGACTGTAAGGGACCAAAGGGCCATTTGTTGTTATGTGCAAGGCCACGAGATGAGAGGAATAAGAGCTAGTGAAATTATTCACATTCAGTTCGTTATGTAACTCTCTAGGATCTGTTTCAAGCTGTTTCTTTCTATGATCATTCATTTTCAATTAATTACTCATCCAACTTTGGACCCACCATAAATAATAATTCATCATGCACATATTGGTGGTGGATTTTCGTTTTGTTTTAATTCTTTAGTTGTCAAGCAATCAATCAGAAACCATATTGTAAATGGGGTTTGGCGGCATTGGATTCAATGATGAAATTCAAATATGCATCCATTCATGAGTGTGTACGTAAGATCAAATGTGAAACCTTGGCATTTCCTTTTATTTACTTCTGAAGTTAGTTTTTCGTTATTTTATAAATTTACATAATGCTTTAAAATTGCAGCTGTATATGTTAAAATATATTTTTTGGGAAGTCAAGACAATTTAAAGAATTGGGATAACTTTTTTAGGTAAATAGCACATTGGGATAGTTAACACATTGACCATTGACAGCAGGTTTAGGGTGAATTTTATTTAAACATTTCAAGCTTAATTTATTACAAAAAAATCTTCCAAATTGGATAAAAAGGAAATTAAGGAATTCCATAAAATAATGGATAAAAGCAACTCACAAATCACAATCCTTTGTTGGTCGGATGGGAAGAAATTTTGTTGCAGCAAGTCTTGGTGAATAAAACACCAATTACTTTTCGGTGGAATGTGGACATGTTAATCCTAATCATCATAAATGAGTGTAGTTCTAATTTTAGAAAGATAGAAATATAGTAATCCTTTTTTTTATAAGCAATCTTATGATTAGGATAGTTAGACTATTGTACATCATATATATGATGGATTCATAAAAAGAAAAATGTTTTTGGAAGATTCAGAGATGAACATTTTTTTTAAACATGCAATATCACTATAATGATATATATAAAGGTTATATTGGATGGTAACTTTTTTTTTAATGATGGCACAAAAGAAGGACGACTTGAGAAACCCTATTTTTTAAAATTTGATATTTGTAATCATTTTTTGGGTAACATATGTTTTTCTCTTTCTAAAATTACTAAAGTTTGGATTTTTTTTTTTAAAAGATTTTATAACTAGAAATACAGTTAATTGTGTTTGTGTCTCTTAAATCTGAAATGTATCACTTTTTTAAAGGTTTTGTTTGGTAGGGGATAAAAAAATAGAGGGAGAGAAAGTAGGTAGATGAGAAGAAAAAAAGAGAAATATGTAAAAAATGAAGAAAAATAAAGATCGTTTAATAGAAGAGAAATAAAGTAAAAATAAAAATAAATATTTAAATTAAAATGATTTATGTAAAAAGAGAAAGACAATGAAAATACATGAATACTCTTTTGTGTGCATGGGAGACCCATGAGAGTGAAGGGGTAACATAGTAACTTAGTTTCAACAGTACAAATTCCACTCTTTTCTCACCGAGAGGGAGATTACTGTAAGCAAGACTCACTGAAATTTTTAAATATTTTATAGTTATTTCGGCACTTGCAAACTAGTGAAATTTCTTGATGTTTGTAACTTTCACATTTTTCTCTTCTTTTCTGCAACACTTCGGCGCTTCTAAACTCAGCCTAAACGTGTTTTAAGTAGCATCTTATACAAGTATAAAAATAGTTTATGTATCGCTTAAAATGAATAATGTACATTTCAAAATTAGAGAAACCAAAAACAGACAAATATTCAGAAGCAATAAAATCAAACTTTAGTAATTTTAGAGAGGCCAAAAATATATTTTATCATTTTTTTATAAGAATAATAATAAGGTTTGAACTTAAAATTTTGTGCAAACTATTTAATCACCCATAAGGCGACTTTATTGGTTGATATTATAATCGATCATAATTATGCTTACGAGCATATATTATTACCGTTAAATTTGAAAAATAAAATTACAGTTTTGCACTTTAGCCATAATGTATTGTATTGCTGGAAAATGAAATTTATGTGTGAAAAGTAAAACATAATTAGATTAAATATATCATGTTAAATTGTAATTCATCCCTAATTTTATGATTTCCAGTACAATCCTTAATTTTATGTTAAAATAGGTCAAAAGGTTTAATTTTTAAAAGTTATATTAATTTATACTATGATTTTATGACATTTTATACAATTATTTTTTCTCTTTTTATATATTTCTCTTTCTTCTTTTTTTATTTCTCTTGTTGTTGTACAATTTTTTTAATTTTTTTGTAAAATATTGCATAAGTATAATACAGTTTGAAGAATTTAATGATCATGTACTTTCAGTATAAAATAATTTTATTTTATCATTTAATTACAAATTAATGTTAATATGACTTTTAAGATAATTATTGTAAAAGTTAATAAATCTATCATATATGATAAACTATGATTAAATGATGATATAAAATTATTAAATTTTAGATTTAATTCAATGTAAAAAATTACCTCAAGTTATCTCTAACTTTTATATATATATATATATATATTATTTTGGTTTTATCTTTAATCGACATGGGCTTAAATTTTTTCCAATAATGATTACAAAACTAAGTTGATGTCATGCTTCTTTTGTGCATATTATTACCGATTAGTTTGATCAAAATATTATGTTGCACTTTCATCAGAATTTTGAAAGTTATGCTTGTGTTAGATTAACAGAATTCGATACAGTTGATAAATAGTTAGGTTTGTAATAAGACAAATTAAAATTTAATTTCCCACCATATATAAAGAAAGACAATATATTATATAACTTGTCTTTGCTTATTGGTTGGAAAATATACCTTGTGTACCTATAAAAAAAAGGATGTGTTAGAAAATAAAATCTATATATGATAATTAAAACAGGTTAGTTAAATTGTAATTTTGTTATGTTAAGTATACTATTATGCGTATTCATAAACTTTCCCTCCCCTCCCCATTATAGGACCATAATATGTCAATATTGAAGCCACACAAACTTGCCAAAAGTTAAAAGATTTTGGAAGAATCTGAATGTTATTTAAAATGAATCTGTGAAACTGGCAGAACCAGTCTGTGTGCCCTGCCCTCTCGGACTCTTCCAATGCATCTTTTGAGATGTTGTTTATCAAAGCAAAAGTGAAAGCTGGGCGTCTAATAGTTACTTCTGCCTGCAAAGCTAACTGCACTATTCATATTTTACCCTAAAAAACAAAGGGAAATTCCCATGAAGAAATTAATAACTTTATTTTACTTAATGAGAAAAAAAAACTTATAGTTTATTCTAATTACATGCCAAAGCAGAAAAAAAAAAAAAAAAGCAACGGGTGAACATAAGAGAATGAAAATATGTAAGTAACGAATATGTATATAAATAAATAAATGATGTTTTGTGGTAAACAAGTTTAATGTAATAAGATGAGAGATGGTGATTGGTTTGTGTCTGCATGAGATAGTGATGTGAGCTTTCTCACTGATAAATTTGATTTGTTTTCTTTTCTGCTTTTTAACCTTTTATCTGCCGACAAAATACCAATGGCCATATTAATAAAGGGTGTCCTGAGACAAAGGTTGAGTTCTAACTTGGAACACCAATTTTGGCTCTCTCTCTCTCTCTCTCTCTCTCTCTATTTCTGTATTTCTCTTCCTTCTCTTTCATTTCCCCTCTCTTGTTGGTTCAAAATTACACTCTCTCTAAGTTTTAACCTTATGAACATGGACATGTGCCAAAATGTATCAGTTTCCGGTGAGTGCCAACAAGTGCAGGTTTTTGCCCCTTCTTGCTCAAGCAGCCTTGATGACCTCTTCTCTGCTCAGAACACGGTCAGTGTGTCACTTTAATGTTCATTTTTACCTTATCTCTTTCTGCTTTTGTGACTGTTCTAGACTTCTAGCTTAATTCCCTTGTTCCTCATAGTTTTTTGCAAGTTCTACTATATAATGTTATCTTTCTTGGTCTGAGAAAGTAGTTGCTTTTGTTTTGGCTAAGGCTAACTATTATACTATTTCTTTACCAAGTTTGTAGCTTTAGTGTTAAACCACATATTCTATGCTTTTGTGGTGTATTTAAATGTTATATAGTCCTTTGTTGTTATATTATTCATGCTAAATTTTGGATTCTTTCACCAAAACATGTGTAGGAAGTGGATGTTGAGTTGGAGTGGCTTTCAGAGTTTGTTGAAGACTGTTTTTCAAGCCCTCCAAGCTGTGTCTTGGTACCTATTGGTGTCAAGACTACAAGCACAAGCACCAACCTTTCTTCAGGCACATTGAAGAGACCCCAACAACAAAATGAGTCGCCTTTGCAAAACTTTGCTGTGCCAGGGAAGGCAAGGAGCAAAAGGAAGAGGCTTTCAGCCCCAAGAACCAACGAAGACCCTCTAAACATAAGGTCATACCATTTGAATCCTCAAAATGAGGCCTTGTGTTCTGACCCTCCTCTTCTCAAACAGGCTTATTGGTTAGCTGACAGTGAACTCATCATGCCAAAGCCAAAGGATGAGGAGCAAGAAGAGGTGGTGACCAAAGAGGATGAAAAAGTGATTAATGTGATGAGCAAGGAAAGTTTTGGGGACTCTGAGCTTGAGGAGGGTAGCAATGGTCAACAACCAATGCCAACAAGGAGGTGCAGCCATTGCTTGGCTCAGAGGACCCCACAGTGGAGGGCAGGACCATTAGGTCCAAAGACACTATGCAATGCATGTGGAGTGAGGTACAAGTCTGGAAGGTTGCTACCAGAGTACAGGCCAGCCAAGAGTCCTACTTTTGTTAGCTACTTGCACTCCAATTCCCACAAGAAAGTCATGGAGATGAGGATGGCTGTTTTCTCCACCATCTCTAGTGAGCAGTAGTAGTGGTTGTTACTTATTAGAGGTATATTTCTATGTAAAAAAAAAATCAAACTTCAAATTTTAGGAACAAAAATCTATTTGGCAAACAGAGAGATACTGTTAAGGGGAGAGTGCTTAGTGCTATCATTGATTATAGGCACATTTATTTATATGACTTATTATCCAGTTTCATTTGGTCCCTCTCTTCCTTTGAGCTATTTGCTTTGCACTTTCACAGATACTAAAAGTTTGTTTGTATCCAAAGGTAGAAATGTTTTTTAGAGTTTTTTAAAGCTTTCCTACTATAAAAAAATCTATATTTCTATTAGAATCTTTTTAAAAAATTCTTAAGACTTGTATTCAAATAAACCTCTGATCATTCTTATAAAGAATACTACCAATACACTCTTGAGTAATTCTTTCTAATGCTCTTTTTATGGGTTAGTATTTATTGAAAATTATGTATATAGGAGTGACACTCATTTAATAAGAAATGCGACCTATAGAAGTTTGTGATATCTAATAAATTTTAATCAAGAAAAAAAATGTGTTACAAAAATTTGTTAGGAAGAATTTGTTAAAAAATATGTTGTTGACAAAGAGAATTTTTAGTCTAAGATAAAACCTTCTGGTCTTTAAACTTAATCCCTTCATATGTCAATGGTATTTTCACATTTCGATTTTCTACCATAAGATTAGGATAGAAGTAGAACTAGAAAGCAACCATATAACTAAAAGTAAATGAATACAGATAGATAATAGAACCACGCCAACACCAAGGGTATGTATGTCATTGTCAATGATGAAGGCTTTGCCTATGAGTAATGGCACTTCCTTGACTTTGCCCCCTTCCCCATCTTCCTCTGGCCATTTTTACCTTTGAATATTTCTTTAAAACAACAACGATGTGAATTTTGTTCCACTGGGTATCGTATTCTGTCAGTATAAGCATGTGGGAGTGGTCTTAAATTTATTTATATATACTTGGCAGTTGGCATGCACTAACATAGAGAAGATAAGGTCATCATCCATTACAATATATGCACATGCACGTGACTTTCAAATTCTCAGGACTCTTATCAAAGGTAAACAAAATGGAAGAAAGAAGAATTTCCTCAAATTTCAATATTTTATTCTTCTTAATTAGTATGCTTTGATTCTATTTCTGAAAAAAGGGCATATATGGGAAGCAGTTTTTTCAAGAAATTCTTGACGTGGTGTCCCTCTCCAACCCATTATATTCGATGCTCTTTGAAGGGGAAACACCTAGCTGAAAAATCAGATTCTGAGAGAACTATAAATATATATAGCATTTCTTTGGATTATTTTATTATAAAATGAAAGTTTTTTATAGAGCTTTTGAAAAAGAAAAAAAATTCAAAATGATCATATAGCAAATATACTGTAAAGTAATTATGTGACGTGATTAATTATTCTACGAGTTGGTTCCATTAAAATTTATAAGAATCTTGCTTTCTTTTTTCCTTTACTACACCAGATGTTAGTTAGTAATGTTACATCATAAATTGAATCTTGAGATGGTACAGTATTTTTGGTTAATTAGGGAAGTGCCATATGCTACATGCAAGTTAGACTAATGCCATCTTTCTTCGCTTAAGTTCTGAAATTTTGTTATCGTAAAGAGTTGCCATTGTTTATTTAAATTTCCAATATAAAGTCAAATTTAATGTATCTGACATCACTCAATATATTAATTTTAATACTTTATTAAATGATTTACTCTGACTTTAGCTGCTTGATTAATTTAAATTCGAAGTAACCATATTTTCAGCATCTATTGATTAAACAAAACAAAAACAAAACAAGTTTGTAAGATGAGACTTATATTTCATACCTTTATATATACTCGTATCGCATGTAATATTCCCCTATTAAATCCATTTGAAAAGAAAAACTATTTGAGGTTATAAATCTTATTTCGATCTACCCGAATTTCATTAATGCTCAAATGTGGGATTTACATGCTAAGAATACTTTTTCTACAATTAGTTTTATTAGGAAAAAAATGGTTTCATCATGATTAAGAGAAAAAAGTGAATTAAGTCAATGAACCTGAATAGAATGGGAAATTATGCAAACTTTGGACCTTTTTTCTTCATTTTTATTAATATTAACATCAGTTCAATCAAGGTGAAGAATATTCAAGGTAGATTTGGGTGTGTTTGGATTAACATTAGAGAGCTTCTAAATGGTCATCTGTGCATTTGGAAGCACCAAAGTAGACGTATAGCTCGTATGTTGCTTTTGAAAAAATATCAGTTATGTGACTCAATAGTTTGGGAAGATCTTACAGTAATATTTGCGAGAACTCTAATATTCAAGTTAGTATTTGGAGTAGAGATAAATAATATGTTTGATATCCCATTCGGGATATACATTAATAGGAAAAAAACCACGTCAAAACATGCTTACTGACACAAAAGCGTTGTAAATATATTTTACTTCTTAGAATATGGATCAACTTTGACGTGAAGAAAAACCAAAAATGCACAAAGTGTAAGTGTATGTATAGTTAGAGAATCCTTTACCTGAGACTTGTAAGGCTTATTTATGTGGCTTTTGTTGATGCAAGATATTGTCTCTTCCGTGGTAACGCATAAGAGATGTATCTAAGGCGAATCTCAGTTTATGATTCCATGCTTTGCACCTTTGAGTCTAGCTTGGTGGATCGAAAGGTTCTCGAGTTATGTGGGGTGTTGGACTATGATTAAATAATTGAGCTTGATGGTATTTGACTCGCATATCTTTGCTTTATTTACTTAGCTAGACTTAAGTACGTAGTCCCAGCGAGACAAGAAAAATAAAGATGTTGAAAGATGATACACAGAAAGCACGTAGATTTAAGAGAGTGAAGTTGTTTCAATAAGATATAGTTACTATATCAAAGTGAAAATGAAAGGAAAAATATTGTAATAAAAAAATAAATATGATTTTAATACCCTTTATATTCTTTAACCATGGGATTAGATTTGTATGGCTTTTTTTTTTTAAGATTATGATGGAAAATAATAAAAATGTTAGTAACTAATATGCTTGCTGACACAATTTTAAAGACTTTTTTTATATACCCAAAAAAATAAAAAATAAAAGTATTTATCCAAATAATACAATTAGATCACTGATATAAAATATTGTAGCAAGTGAGAAATCGGTTCCCACACTAATTCCTTACTTTTTTTTATTCTTTTTACATTACTTTAAAAATTGGTTCCCAAAAATTGATGTGCTATTTTTTTTAACAAGTTGTGAGATTGGTATATGAGGAATCGATTTCATAACTTGATTTTTTTTATTTCTTTTAATTTTTTGTTTTTTATCTTATTTTTTCCTTTTTAATTATCTATATTTATGTTTAAATTATTTAAACCAAAAATAATTTATAGTTTGAGAACACTTTGTATTATTTTCATTATTTCTTTTAATTTTATAAAGTATAGTTTATTTTACATAGATTTTGCTCAATGATTTATGAGTTTATTGTTCAATATAAAGAAAAATTAGACTTCTATAAAAAATTAATATAAAATAACTAGATCTTTAAATAGATTAATAGATCAAATTAAACTTTTAAATAGTTAAATCAAATCTAAAAATAAAATATATAGCAAATAATAAACCAAACTCAATCCTTACATTCTTTTACATACTTATTATATTTTATTTTTTTAACATCTTTGTTTTGTTATCATCTCATAAATCATATCAAATTTATATTTTTATATTTTTTTTAATCTCTCTCTAGATGTCTAATAATAACATTGTGAATGTTCATTAAATATTTTTTCTATCAAATGATATCACTTATCATATTTACATTTCTCTCTTCTTTTTTATCTTTATTAGTAGGTTTAGGATAACATTTGATTCTCCAACAATATTTATCCAAAATAGATAGTAGCAAACAATTGTGCTGAAGAAGGATGAATCATGAACTAGTCTAGAAAATTAATAAAAATATGATGTAAGAAATTTTAAATAATTATTTTTTATTTCATTGACCATGCTTACTTTTTTATAAGGATGTTATTTAATAGGTAAGATATTAATTATAATACTACATTTTTTTATATTTTTCCTAAAAATGCATATCCATAGTCCATACAACTAATAATTTTAATATACATCTTCGTATTTTATGAGTATTTAGATATTTATATTGAGTTTTTTCTTAAACATTAATTAAACAAAAACATTTTTTCATATGATAGTTATAAATCATAACAAGGAAACATTTAACTAAATTTAAATACAATATAAATCATATGAGAGTCCATATAATATTTTTTTAGCTACATTGAGTTTTATTTAAGGATTAATTGTTTTTTCTAAATATTATTCTAGATAAATTATATGTTTATAAATTAATATATATATATATATTAGTAAAATAAAAAATTAAAACATAAAAACTGTTAAATTTTTTTAAAAAAAAAGTGTAAGGAAAAAATAGAAAAACAATTTTAAAAAATAAAAGAAATAACAAAAAAAAGAAAAAAGTTAGAAAAAATTCAGTTTAAAAAAACGATTTCTGAACTGAGTTTAAAAAAACGTATATTAGAAATTGATTCCTTAATTTTGTTTTTAAAATAAAACTATACAAATGAGAAATTGGTTTGGGAGAACCAATGTCTCACCTTGCACAATATTTTGTATCATCTATGTAATTATTATTTTTTAACATGTATTATTTGGATAAATATTTATTTTATTTGTATTATATAGGTAAAAAAAACTCCAAAACTAAATACAATTGTTATCATTAAAATTAACATGAGATTTATAAAATAAGGCATTTTTTATTTCTTATTTTGGGGCTTTACTATCAAAGTAATAGGTTTAACATGATTTTAAGTTAATAAGAATAAACAATATATTTAAAAAAACGTGTCAACGAATTTTTCTAAAAATAAATCGGTGATGTATACTTTATTGGACATGAGTTCTATAGGAGTTAACTAGTACCTTGAGGAGTTATATATTCATGTATTGTGAAATAGACATGTTACATATCCTTTGTTATTAGTTTATTTTTTTAAAAAGTTAACATATTCCTCAAAAGAAATGTTCAATTTGATTCACGGAATAACTAAATTGAATTTTAAAAGTGAATTAATGATAAAGAAAAGTATGTTATTAACATTTTTTATTTATACAATGATTAAGCAATATCAACAAAATTGATTATAAAATAAGTTATATGAAACAATTAATTAATTTTCCATTTTTCATTAGTGAAAATTTTATTATACAATAGTGTATAATCAAATTATTAGAAAAATGTAACGATATGCTTTGAAGTTAAATATATACGAGGATATAGCAATATATGATGAGATGATTTTTTTAAAAAAATCAATCATTAATTCTAAATAGTAAAGGTTAAATTAACCTATAGTTCTCTGCACTATTTGAAAATTTTAAATAGGTTCTTGAATTATTTTTTTTCCAATCAAGTCCTTAAATTTTTTTTAATTAGGTTTATGTCATTGATTATCGTTAACTTTGTTAATTAGGTCTTTGTAGGTTTACACTCGAGTATTTACATCTCTCCAAGTTAATATTCTCACCTCTGTAGGTTTTAAACTCAGTAATCTCGACCTCTGCAGATTTTTCAAATAGTATTCTCAAACTCCATATGCATTTGTCTCTTGACTCTACTTCTAAAGTTTTGTTTGGATAAACCTAATACACTCCTTTTAAAACCTACAAGCGATCACTTCTTACATTTAGTGTCTTTGAACCTATAAAGACACTAAGGGGTCTAGTTTGCTCTATACTCTTTTGATTGAGTTGAAAATTGGTACTAGGATCTAGGACATCTTATGGTTAAACAAAAATGTAAGCAGTGGTCCCACGTTAAAATCTGGTGTGCTTCAAAATATTTGCTCTCAAACTATTAAGAAAGCCATAAAGTTCAAGTTTGGTTCATAATATTCTAACCTAGATGTATCCATCTAATTAACCTTACACTTTGCATATACATTTTGTCATGGATACAAACTTGGGGCAAAAAATTTAGGCTAAATTACTATTTTGTCATCTAAAAGGTTTAATTTTTTTTTAGTTCTTGCAATTTAGTATTTTTTTTTGTTTTTGTCCTTGCAAAATTATTGTTTTACTTTTAGTCATTAAAAATTATGTTTATTTTATTTTTCATCCTTAAAGTACTTTAGATAGTGCTTTGAACAATAATTTTTTTTTATCTAAAGCACTATAAGGATAAAAAATAATACAAACATAATTTTTAAGGATTAAAAATAAATAAAAAATTATAAGGATAAAAAACAAAAAATACTATATTGTCAGTATTAAAAATATATTTAAGCCTTTTTAAAATTGAATCAATTTGATCTTATTAAACTAACAATGTCATATAGTTTTATTAAATTTATAATATTAATATTAATAAAATTATAAATAATTTTTGGGTAAAAAAACATTATAAATCATTTATAAAATTATATAAGTAAAAAAATTATTGTTTTTCAAGTTATTTTAAAAGTAATTTATTATTAATA